>SNQJ01S0013547.1:77804-89918 GCA_010110895.2 Picea sitchensis
ATATATATATATATATATATATATATAAGCACAAAATTTTCTTTACTGAATTTCCTAGCTTATTGCAAAAGTTAATAAAAAGACGAGTGGAAATTAACACAATATGTCACTCTCACATACCTGTAATTTGGGATCAAGAAACACTTGAAAGACTCAAGATATACTTGTGGACGCATGCAATCAATTATTGGTTTGAGCAAGCTAAAGAGGGATACATAGTAGAGTTTGTTATTTATCCAGCATGACTGAGTAGTATTTTGAGGCTAGACCAAGAGGAAGGTTGTTGGAAGCGATACCTTTATCGATTAAGATGTTGTTTGTAACATCCTCATTTTCAAACCCCAAACTAACGATGTGTATTGTAGATGTAGTACATGGCTGGGAGACCAGTGATGTATATTGTAAATATAGCATATGGTCGGGAGCCAAAGTGATGTAATATGTAAACGATGTAAATTGAAATATACTGAATGAAATGTATTTCCAGCTGCAGACGCACATAGACAAAGATTTGGGGGCTAAGTATCCACAAGAGAGGGTAGGGGTCCAAGGGGGAGAGTTACCCATATCTATTAAACCAAAATCCATTTCTTATTTTTCTCTACATTATCCTTACCATGAACCTTCCATTAGTTCTTGAGTGTTCTAGAGCCCAATCATTGAATTCATGTAAGAGCGTTGGTGTGAGAGTCACTTCTCATAGTTATTGAAGAGCATGGAGGATAAGTACAATCAGCTTGGGGAAGAGTGCAAGTCAAGCAAGCAAGAGAAAGGGAGGAAATGCATATGAGTAGTGGACCAGAATTGGGCATTCATGTTTTTTCATAGAAAGCTATTTTTTTTACATGGAGTTTTCTGGCCAACAATGGAGTTATGAGTGTTGAATATTGAAGGAAGTTGTTGTGGGCATGTTTGATTTTTGTTTGGAGTTGTAATCGCATGGAGAAAGAGGTCGAGTGCCTAGGAGTATCGTGTTGCTCACTTTTCGCCAAGGAAACACATGTTTATGTTGTTGGGCGAATTTGTCTTTCAGCTGTGAAATTCCTGAGGTCCCAACAAGTAGAATTTTTGTCCAACCTGATTTGGAAGCCTTGGAGGGGAGTGGAAAGGCCTAAGGGACTATGAGCAATGAAGGGGGATTCCATCCCTTGGGTTGTGCAGGTTGAGGGAAGTGTGTTGGTGGAATGGAATTAACTAAGAGTTTAATTGCTAAAAGGGGGACATTAGCCAGCCTTAGGGACCCCTGTCTCTTGTGGATTCATAGCCCTAGCTCGGGGGTGTCTTGTTGTTGATATATGGAACAACAAGGCTACGGTTGGGGGGAATGTCCATCCTCTGTAGCGAGTTGCACATATTATAAGATAAGTGTTCTTATTTGTTAGGTTATTCATGTTAAAATGTTGATATAATTGTTGTGCAACTTAGTCTGAGTCGTTTGGTTAAATACTACTTGTTGAGAGTAGAATTGATGCACATAAATCTATATTTTGTATGGTTGAATGATGTTGCTTGCACTTAGTTGTTACTATGCACATTTAGAGTAACTATATTTGTGTTTTTAATTAGCATGGACAACTGAATGAGTTTGTATTTCATGTTGTATGTTACTTCCACATTTTTTTATTTGGTATCATAAATCTTATGGGGTCATTTTATAGCAGTGACGTGACCCAACTGACGGCTAGGTACATTACAATATGGTATTAGAGCTACTAGTTCAATATTGGACCCATATGGGCCAAGAGCTAGTGAGAATTTGAGTAAATTCATTGTTGCGGATCTTGGTCTGTACGAATTTCGGGGAGAATCGGGAGGAAATCAAAGTCAAATCCCCAAATTTGTGGTCATGGTTCATGTTTAAATGAATCAAGATTGTTTAAGGAGTTTAATGGAAGCCATTTGCAAATTTGGAGAGCCGAATTCGACTTGGCATGGTCGAATTTTGCATTTTAATGACCATTGTAGAGTTACAGGAAGTTGGGTAAATCGACGACCGAGATTAACCTTAATAAATTTAAAAAATTGTAAGGTTTTGGCCATTTGGAAGGTTAAACAAATCGACGGTTGAGATTCATTTCAGTGGTGGAAGAAATGAGATAAATCAATGGTCTATATTAGTTTCGGTCGTTTTGAGGGTTGGAGTAGAATCGATGGTCGAGATCATCTTAAGTAAGAGATCGACGACCCAAATTCACCTAGATTTTGACCAAAAAATTCTAAGTGTTGAAATTCGTCAGCAGAATTCACCGATGGTCAATGGTCGAATTGGTGAGTTGATCGAAGAGTTGGGTTCGGCTAAAAGAAGTCTTAAATTGTCGACGGTTGATGGTCAGGGATCAACGGATTTTGGCCAAAATTTCTAAGTGTCAAAGTTCACCAACAAAACTCGTCGATGACCAATTGTTAGGTAGCTAGAGAGGTAGTGGGGGGCTCGAAGGGCCCATAGTTATAATAGTAGAGGCCATTCAATGTAAGGTGGACTAGGTCCACTGTAGTATTAAATAAGGCCCACTATCGTAGTTAGATATAATAAATGTAAGAGGACTTCTTAGAAGGTTATGCTTCTAGAAGGTTCTTCCTCTAGAATGTTCTTAGGTGGTTGGTAGCACTATATAAAGGGGTTCAAGAAATGTAATGAGATATGAAGAGAAATGGTGTATTTGGAGAGGTAGCTCAATAGGAGGATTCCCCCTTGAAGAGGCAAGTGAACAAGAGAGGATCCCTTCCATAATAGGATCCATTGTATGGTGTTTCCCTACCTCAAGGGTTTTCTTATAATAAAGTGTGGTTTTCATATATTCTTCTTGGATCTATTCTCGTATATTTTGTATTCATATATTTGGTTCTTTACACTGATGGTCGGGGATCGGTAGAATCTAGCGAAGGTTTCATGCGTCCAAGTGGGATTGTCAATTGTCAATTGTCAATGGTCAATGATCATGGATCAGTGGAATTTGACGAGATTTTTCATTTTTCAAAGTGAAATCGTCAATCATTGATGGTCGATGATCGGGCATCGACATATTTGGTAGAGTGTTTAAAGTCTTCCAAGAGAAGTGGTCGATGGTCGGTAAGGGAAAAGAGGATGGAGATGCCATCATCCACGTCTCATGCCATGTCATCATCCATGTGTCATGCCACATCAACCAATATGATACCTCGGGATGGTGTGTCATGCCACATCAACATCTACGTGTCATGCCACGTCATACAAGAGTTAGCCAACAATCGATGGTTGGGGGTTTAACGAAATTGTAACTGAATCAGTTGTGAAAGGAATTCGCTCATGATTGATCGTCGATGGTTGGGAATAAACAAGATTCGTGGACCATGTTTTTTTTTGTGAGAGAGGTTCGATCGTCGAATGTCAGGGATCGACGAGATTCGTGATGATCATGCATTGAGGAGAACAGTTAGAAAAATAAATTTCACAAAAATAAATTGTTGATTGTTGATCACCGATGGAGATCAGACCAACAATTCATATTTCATGTGATTTGAAATAGATGGCTTAGATTAAAAAGGTTGTTATAGTAGTAAAACAATCAAATTTTTAATATTTTTTTGCGTTTTTGAAGGTCATGAACTTGCGGGCCGATTTTGAGGCCCTTAAACGATGTTTTTAGGTAATCGAAACCCACTAGAACAAAGTGTATCAAGGTACACTATGTATTTGTATATTAAATAAAAGATCTCAAGGAGAGCTTTCCAATGAGCTAAATTGTTCACAAAACAGAGGTTGTATGAGAAAGTTATGACCAAAACAGTAAGGGTAAAGTTTTTGCACAAATTTACTTCTATAAGGCATAACTCCAAGCTCAGAAGTCCGTTTGGAGCACAGGAGTAGTCAACGAAAAGATTATGAACTATAGAACATAGCCATGGAGCCAGATTTAAGATCTGGATATGCCAAAATATGAAGGAAGAGAAAAAAGACACATGTAGCATAAAAGGATAAATTGAGTAAAATAGTCAAAACTTCTTCGGACCCTAACTTTCAGCTCAGATCTCGGATTCGAGCAAACAAATAGTCATTGGAAAGTTATTGAGGAGTATAAGTGATATTTTCACCTGGAATTTTGAATTGGGTGTTATATTTTCTTGGAAAGTAATAAAATATATTGTTGTAGCAATAAACAAGTGGAAATTACAACATGTGGATGTTGTAACTTTTCACTCAGAACTCAGATTGAGGCATGAGTATAGTCGTTAGAAAGTTGTTTAAGAGAGGAATGTATTCAAGGAATCATATTCCAGAATAGTGCATTAATATTCTTCATAATTTAAAAAGAATAATCACATGTAATCTAATTAATAAATGTTTTGCAATATGCTTAATTCTAACAACAAATATTGCATGCACATTCTTGCAGAATAAAAGATACAAACCTTAGTTCCTACATGAGAAATAGAGATATGGAGGATGCTCAAGGGTATTACAACCATGGAGAAGAAATTAGAGGTCATCATGTCAGCATGGGTAACATTGATATTGAGTCTAATGGGAGAAGAGATAGGCATGAGCCTGTAACTATGAGAAGCCTGCAAAAAGAAGTGCAGAGCTATAGAGCCTGTTGGCGCACATGACACACATGATTATAAGACCCTAGGTTCAAGGTATTCTACCAACAAACCCTTTAGACACCGACCCTTTCGACATCACCTGCATGCAAGTGAAGTCTCACCCGAGGAATATATTGGGGTTGCAAGAACCAAGTTTCTGCATAAATGAGGGAATGTGAGGTCATCATCATATCTATTACTCTTTTTCCACCCTGTGCAAAATATCTTTATTCATATCCTTTGATTAGTTAACACAATATATTGTGCAAACCCTTATAACATAGATTTCAGTCATAATTAACCCATTGCATCATTCATTATTACTGCACATCAACCATATAATAAATGGATCTATACTAATCATGCATAATAGATCATCCATGGACAACCATATCAAAAGACACATTCAGACATAGGATTTAACGTGGTTCACCCAATCCTTGGGCTACATCCACAAAAACTGGCTTCTATACTAGTCTTCATGAATTCACCATCTCAGTCCTGCACATTGCGCTTACAATAGATATAACATATCATACTATCTTGACCTGCCTAGTTGCTTTGTAGTGCGATCCTCTCTCTATAAAATCCATCCTAAGAAATTAAGCATAGACTCTCTCTCTCTCTCAACATTTTAATCTCTTATTCTCAGCAACATCCTATTCTTCCCCAACCCATTACATATTTATACATAGATTTAGGGTTCATAACCCTAATAGTTTATCCCAAAACCCTAACGGTTCATGCATGCTTTTCCTGCCTTTGCACCTACATGTTTCGTTTCCTTCCTTTTCACCTGCATGTTGTTTTTCCTTATTTTTTTCCTACTTTTGTGCACGCTCTGACTTCTGCTTTGACCCCGCAAATTGCTCCCTTTTCGTCTTTTGTGCACGCTCCTCAAAACTTAGTTATTAAAAATGTATGTCCAACAAGCCCCCAACACTCACCTATGGCTCATCCCAAACCACTTAAGCCTGTTGCGTCGTGCCCTTCCATGCCTCCATGAAATTTTGGAGGGTGTCTCTTGTTGTAGCGACTTCGTTATTGACCTCGACCTCTTTCTCCAAAATGTCCTCTACTACCTTCCCAATCAGGGTCATGAGCTTCTCCTTGTTGTCTTGAGAAGCGGTCTTCACCATGTCTTGCGCAACTTCCAATGACCCTATAACCCTGAGTGCTTCATCCTACAGGGGTACCAATCGTTGTGCGAGAGTCTTCTACTCTTCCTGATCCAGGATCTTTTCGTCCAGTGACTTATTAAAGAATTGCATTAAATGAGAATAAACTTAAGTACACCATAAAGAAGGAAAAGCTCAAAAGGAAAGAGTCATAAGAATCAAATGTAAACACAAAGAACTTGATAACGGAGTTCGTCCCTGGTGGACTACGTCTCCAGGTCCTGCACTCAAATGGGTAGGCCGCTTTATTAACTCCATAAAAGAATTGGGCAAAATACATAAGTATACCTCACTCTGGAGTTAAGCTACAGAAGATTTTTTCATATCAGAAAAAAAAAAAACATCACCATTGCGTTTGTGGCGTCGAATTACCTAAAAATGACTGTATCCACGCCTCGATCTGAGTCTGGCACTTTCGGGCCCAAGAGACAATCATGTCTCGATTTTTGTGCCTGCACCTGCAATTAATGACTGGAAAAATTCTCGAAATTAGTGCCATGTCCATACAGTCGCACCCTTGGTCTCCTCTCCTCGTACATTGACAGAAGTCCCTTCTTATAATACAAAGTGGGTGGTTTAACATTAATGGGACCATTGGCGCATTGGTTATTGGAGGCTATATGAAGGCGTTGGTTGGCAGAGGTTTAGCGGAGATCCTGGTGTCGAAGCCCCAGACTCCCGTTTTGTTTGGTATATTGTTATAAACGTTTGGCGGTTGGCTATTTAGTTGGTGGATATGCCACTAGAATGGCGGACCGACTATATTTGGCAGAGATGCTACTAGAATGGCGAGTGGTGGAATATTCCACCAATCTGGCGAAGCCACCGCCAGATTTGGCGGGCTATATTAATATATATATATATATATTGGATTTTTGGTTGTTGGGTGTCATTGAGCATTTGCCCACTGCCACGTGGAAGCCAAACATTGCCCCACATCACCTCTTTGTACAATCACCCTACCACGTCACTTGTCTGCCATGTCATCCTACCACGTGTTGTATGGATGCCATGTCAGCCTACCACATAATGTACGAATTCCACGTGGCATGTTTTCATTGGTCCACATGTCGGCCTGAAAAGTCCAAAAAGAAGTGACATGCGACAACCTATGGTGTGCCACATCATCCTGATGATGTCATCATGACAGTGTCACCCTCTGTGCTTTCCACATATGTTGTACAGACGATGACATCATCCGTATTGATGCTGACGTCAGCAGTACGGATGCTGACTCATCCCTGTTGACTAGGCTAAGTTGACCAAAATTTTGACCGTGAATATCTTTCGATCCGTAACTTCGTTTGACAAGCCATTTACGTCGTTGGAAAGATTACGACACACTCTTCTCGATAATGCCATTTCCATTGAGTTTTGGGAACTTTGAATTTTTTCCCTTTCTCTATCTATTGAAGCCATTTTGAGCGTTCTGAGTTGCCTCTGTGAGTTATGAGTTGTTCTTAGCCTTCTTTGGATCCTTTTTGGATCACTTCCCTTAGATTTTCTATCTTGATGTATGATTTTTTGATCGCCAAGATGGCCGCTTTGCGCTTAAATGGTGGCAGTATGCTTACATTCTTCGCGGCTTTCTGTGCCTTCTCTTATGCATTCCTTAATCTTTTCAATGACCTTCATCTCCAGATTCTCTGTCAACTTTGTCCAAAGTTGCATGATTTCTTCGCATAACTTTGTACACACCTCCTCCAAACTCTTAATGTTGGCTACTGAGGTTATGGTCATTCTTTCTCTTTGTTCCTTCTCCTTAGGTGGTGCCCCTAGTGTAGTGTGCACTTTTAATTCCCTGATTCTGGCGTGGAATCCTTGAATGACCTCATTGATTTTTTATACTTGTTCCTCCAGTGTGGCTTCCACCACCATCGACACCTCTGACATCGCCTTATATAGTTTCTGGATGGCCCTTGTATCCTCTCTGCCTATTACTCGGCCTCATCCTTGTCCTTCAATATCCTCTCTGCCCTTTTCTTTCTCTTTATTCTTTGGATTCAGTCTATGGGGTCTCTATCTTACTGGATTAGCATGTTGTTTCAAAGGGATCTTCATTTCTCCTAGCTCACCAATTATCCTTTTCATTTCTGAAAATGTGGTTGGGAATAGATCCTGATACTCACGCAGTGAGTCTGCAATTTTTTCCACAGTTTCATCATTCTAGTAGTCTCCTATTTGCACAAATTTTGGATTCTCTTTTGTCCCAATATTTACCTTACACATCCTTAGTGGATGTGCATACACAACATATTCAAGCTCTAGACCTTCTACTATGTGTTTCCCCTCAGTTTCAGGTATTCGTATATTTCTTGGATATTCCTCATCCTAATCTTCTTGAGCCACATTATAACATTCCAGTAATTCATGAACTGTCATAGAAGTTCTATGTGCACTACACACAAGTACTACATCCATCATCCCTTCTTCTGAAAAAACCATGGTTCTAATGGCCTCCAAAGATGTGTCTACCAGCGGGGATTCATGTTCAAAAGTAAATTTTACTTTAAACCTTTGAGTTAGTTTGTCCCAATTCATTGTTTCTCTACACATTTATAGTTCCAAGTACAAGTTCTTGGGGATCATTTCAAATGTATGTATGACCATGTGCGCCCATTCCTTCTTCGGTATCGAACTCCATATGTTTATGCACTTTGCAATATGATCTATTGGCTTACCTAGTCCTATATTTCTGTGCAGTATACTTAACCTCGATACCAAATCTAACTTGCATGAATCTTCTACATTGCTGCCAGTCTTCTATTCCTTATTTATGTGCATCCCACCATTTGGCTGGTGTGTCTTTCAAGACAACGTATAATTCCAACAATCTTTATCATTTGGGTATCTACAACTCAAACGCCTTTACAAAAGAACCCATGATAGTCAGACAATCGTACTTGGGTGGATCACATAACTCCATTCCAATCCAGCATAATGATCGAGTAATGTGGGCACACCGCCTAGTTGAGAATTCATGCATCCTTTGTTGTCAATGTTCCAAACCTTCTATTGAATCTGACACACATGAGCTAATGCTTCTCCAACTTCGTGCGCCATCTGCAGTCAGATTAACGTAGTCTTCCATTCGTGTAGTCATATTATATAGGTTGTCAATTTTGTTCCCTTTAGTTGGTTATATATACCTATTTCTTTCTGTCAGATCCAATGGTGTGGTAACCTTCAAGCCCTCTGCTTCAAAGATCATTTCCATTTTCTTAAAATTAATAATCATCTGATTGTCAAAGGCCCATTAAATCCCCATTAGCACTGGATATGGTTGACTATTATCCATGATCTCGATGGATTCAAAATCCTCTATGTTGTGCATCCCATATATATTCACATGTACCCCCATCAATCGGCCAATCGATAATATATTGTGCTGGTTTGCTAATCTTAGATGTACAGGAGACCAAATTAACTTAGGCTTTCCCATAATTTCCCATGTTTTCTTTGGTAAAGAATTTACATTAGATCCCAAATCTAAAATGACATTGTCCACATCATACTCCCCAATCTACGCACTTAGTATGAATTCTCTGCTTGTTCTCTTTTTACGCATTACCTCATTCACTACCCTCTGTGTGGAAGGAAGTTCCCTTTCTTGCGCGAAATGATCATTCATTTCGCACAATGCATTCAAAGTAGTTTCTTCTTGCATCAATGCTAAACAACTTTTCAGAAATTCTTTCAAAGGAGTTACCTTTTCAAATGGCCTCTTAGGGATAGTACAATCATAGACTGGAGGCATATCAATCACAGGAGGTGCAGATGGCGTTGATGATATCCTATCCGACCCCAGTATCTTCTTCCTTGTTTGTTGATATGTCTCTTTTTCTTGCTATGGATCAAATGTCAACATAGGTCCTGCTTATTTCCTCACTTGTTGATCAGTCTGCTTCTCTTTATTCGTCGCATCATCCCATGTTCTATCTCCTCCATGTGTTATGGATGTTATTTTGGGTCCTTCGTCATGTATTTTTGTTGATATCTTTTCTACATTTTGATTCGGGTTTCGGTTATGATTATCTCTTGCCTTCCACTTCACAAGTAATTGAGGACATTCTTCGATCACATGATCCATGACTCTAAAATACGTTTATGTTGTACAGGAATTCAAGCAGTCATGAGATAAGTGTCCTGATTGATTACAATTGTAGCATACTATTGGTCCTTGACCTCGTTTGCCAAAACTTCCCCTACCTCGACCTCTGCCAAATCCCCCTCAACTTCTTGGATTGAAACCTCTCTGATTATTATACTGTGGACCACCTCCTTTTATCGTGAAATTTTCCTCTTAAATTCTATACATATCTAAAGTGTGCTCTCTCATTAAATCGAATGTGCGATAGTCCTTCTCTTCGTTCTCGATTAACTTACAAAAGCTACAAAATAAATTTCAGGGCGTACACTGATATTTCTACACCATTGGACAATCTGGAGGGTGATGCCCCCAAGTCTTGCAAATTTCACAATATCCTACTCATGGTACTAGGTTTGGTGCTCTAGTTGCCAAATATTGCACAAAAGCTGGGCATTCATCCTTTTGGTGGCCTTTGGTCTTACATTAGGTACACCAGATGTGTTCCCGCTCCTGCCTTCCTTTCATTAGTTTTGCTAGTTGGATCGTCACGGTGACTAATTGTGTCTAGAATTGAGCCATCCCCCCATCATCTCCTATAGGAGATGCTTCCATCTTCATTGCAATCTCCAAAGCTTGAGACTATGACGCAAATTTTTGTTGAATCAATGGGAAGTGAATGTGTGGTAGTAGTCCTGCAATAAACCATTCTCTGTGTTGTTGATCAGGAATTTGGAACATCAATCTTCCCATAAAATCCTTAAATGTTTTATCATAGTCCTAAACTGACTTAGTCTACACCTGTTTTATTTCCTTCAACTCTGTAGTGTACTTCGACTCAGACTTTGGTTTCTTTAACTCTTTCAATAACGCTTGTCGAATTACTGCCAAGGTCCTAGTTTGACCTGTCGGTGTAGTACTATGCAGTTTCATGTACCATACTAATGTGTGGCCTATAAATGTTGTTTCCAATTGCGCAATATTTGTGGCCCCACCTTGTACATTCTTCGTAGCCAAAATTATCTCACATACAAATAGATGTTGTTTTGGGTCCTCCAACCCCACTCCCTGGAACTCAGACATTCTCAATGTATTGTCTAACCCTACCATGGTGTTTTACATAGTACCTCCCCCCGATGTAGTTGGATGACTCTGACTCAATGCACTTCTTCCACTACTCGGAATACTATGTTTCTGTCTTCCTCTGCTAACTATAATGATCACCGTATGTTCTTTATATATGGAACATTCATCATTGTAATGATCAATCGATCTCACACATCATCTCATATAAAATTCAACAGAAAGTATCATTTCCTTTCTCCTTGAGGAAAATTCTCCTTTTATGCGATCTCTATTTGGTTAGAGATGATTGAGTATGGGTGAAAGGAGTTAGGAAATTAACCAAACTCGTAACTAAAAATTTAATTAGGCATAATTATATTTTTTTAAGTGTTTATTGACATGTACGCGACTTTCCCTTGGGTAACCCTCGTATACACGTGATGTACAATTGATAGGGCACATACATCCTCCAAAAAAATATTTTTATGAGGACTCAAGGAGGTATGGGGAAGAGTTGTATGTAAGGAGGATAGGCATTAGGACAATAAGAGCATCAATGTTTCAATAGTGGCAATTGACGCTATAACACTATCAAAGGAAGACCTACTTATGGAGGCCAACACAAGTTTAATGCAAGTGTTCACAAATGGGAACTAGCTATCAACATGCCCAAGGGTAGCTTATTGATCAAGCTCGAAACAAATCCCTAGGTAAACTATTTAGGTAATCACTTAGAGAATAATATTTTTCATAGAAGAGATGTATTGTAGAAAAATCAGTTAGAGGAATCCAATTCAAAAAATATGTTTGGGATAACTAACATGAGAACACTAATGACCAATGGGACAATACTAATCCTTTCTACCATAATTCTTCCATATTGCACAAACAAATGATGCAACAATGAATTGTAGAGACTCTTCTTATATCCCTCTCATTGTTTCGCTTTTTATAGTTCACATGCTAGATGTTATCACCCCAATATCCCCAGCCACATTTTGCATGTATTTCCTTCTATGGTAGTTTTGTAGAGTTCTTTAATCCTATAATTCCAATGTTGACTTGATTTATTACATAGCATTAACATACATGTTATATGTAGTGACCTTATACAATATTACTTTGATTTTGCATGCTTCTTTCCATTTAGCTATGGTATCATTATATGGGATGAAATCCATTCATTTATGATGAGTTTTATTCCCCTTCCATATAATGTCA
>SNQJ01S0013547.1:111071-130267 GCA_010110895.2 Picea sitchensis
TTCCTTTGACTCTCCAGTCAGCGAACTGACGATCTATCTCCACGTGTCCTACCTGAAGATGGACGGTCCTCCTTCTTTCGGGATTTTGTGAGCCCTCTACTCCTTGCACTTTAAAGATCGTGCAGGTTCTCCTCGATCCAATGGTGGTCGGACCCTGCGCTCATCTCTAACACCTGATATCTATCCTCCATATCTACGTGATCCTCTTTTCTACGTTGAGATCTAACGATCATCGTTATGTCGGGAATTTTGGATGGGATCCAATGATCAGAAATACTTCACAAACTTTACGGGACTTCATCATGCCTGATCAACGTTGTGTTGCCTTCGATCATTCGATCTTCCTGGACTTATCTTCTATTTGCCTGTTGATCATCGCTGCTGTACTCAAGCCATCATTACTGCTGTACTTGCCATCAATGACAAGCTTACACTGCCTATAAAACATACCAAACATCCTCTACACTATCTCTTCTGATCTTATCGAGGTTGCTCTGCAGCTTCTTCCCAAAATTCTTCTGGTGCCCGTCTATTACATTCTTCCTGTATTCATGCCATCTTCATTGATGTACTTGCCATCAATGGCAAGCATATGCTGCCTGTTAAACCTTTTCCAACAGAAACAAGTCCTACCTATCGTAAAATGTTTTCTCTTTCGTTCTACTTCGGGATCTCGCAGATCGAATACTATAGCTCATGCAGTTCACACGTCCTGAGTCACGAAACAACGAAGTCATTTTAATTTTTTACTCAAAACAATAACGAGGGTAAAGTTTTCCCCAACTCATGTTTAAACGTCATCAGGGTTTTGCGCCTTGGCGATCGCCAAACCCAAAATTTTAGTTTCATAACCCCGATAGCCGAGAACACGAGTTCCTTATTTGAGTAACTCATGTCAAGGTTAAGGGTAAAGGCTAAACCGTGGTAAAAGATTCTCTCGGCATTTCTCCACTCGACATTGTCCTTTTTGAAAGTTTGATTGTCTAAACCCCGACTCGCGAAGTCACGATGCAGTTATAACATGATTAATTAATTACTTAATCCAAGATTATCTTCCCTTTTAATTAAGTCATGTTATCGCGATCTTGCGGTTTCGCAGCTCAACATGTAAATCTCCCATAAACTTATCTTCGAAGCCCTGAGTCACGATATGGCGAATATAATAATTATAAAATTAATCAAGCCCCAAATCACGATTACCTTTAATTAACCAAATTCGATCTTTGCAGTCTTGGGTGTTAGAAACTCAAAATGTTGAAGGAAAATCCCCGATATAGCGAGTACCGAAACACTGTTAACAGCGGTAAAACCAAATTAATTAAGCTAAATCAATGAATATCTCGCACCTTGAGGTCCGCATGATTTACGAGGTAGCCTTTTCCTCCATGCACCAACTGAGAGTTTAAAACCGCCAAAATTTATGACATTGATGAGGAAATAGGGTAAATCGACGTATAAGATCGGATTTTTATGACATAATTTATTTCCAAATGTGATTTGACAGACTCGTTCTGAAAGGTACCGAGTTTTTTGAGTATATATCAGAGTTGTATTTCATTATAACAAATGCATTTTCATAGCACGCTGAGCTCACCACCTCTGAGTAAACTGACTTCTGTATGTATACGCAGCTCTATCGCAGAAGAGCTAAAACGCAAGCTTCAACCATGGCTCCGCGAAAAGAAACAAAGGTGAATGTTGAGGTTTTAGGACAAGGCTCAGACAATGTCTTTGATATTTCACCCCGAAGTATCAAATCGGTCCCGAATTGGTCATATGTTTCAGATATTCTGCAAGCAGAATTGGTGGATTATTCCGATGACTTCGACAACAACAAAAGAGATGATTTAACCACCAAGTACAAAATAGTCATTCAATCCGGAATGCACAGAGTAGCAGCCAGACCGCGGTTGCTTCCATATTATGATATGGTTTGATGGGCATTGGACCATGTGGACATACCGACCAGGACTATCATGAACGAGCAAAGAGTCACCATCGGGACCTTTAGGCCGGAGCATCTGCAAACCATGTACAAGCTGCCTGCGACGTCCGACCACACATATGCCGCTGAGTTCTTGGAAGAATTCAAGGAGAAGGAATGCGAACAGTATGATAAAACCATGTCCAGTTTGATAAAGGATTGGGTTTCAAACACCGCGAAGTTCAGAGCTGATACCCACAACATATATTCAATTGCTTCGTTAGAACCGCAGTACAGATATGTGGCCATGATGACATGCCAATTATATGGGAAAGAGGACACAACATTTTTTCCTTGCGTGGGTGCCTCTAATGTTTCGAGTCTCCAAAGGCTGTTCTTTTAACTGGGCAAAGATGCTTTCGGATAGCTTGACCAATCGGGTCACAGAGTATCAGGAGCAGAAGGAGAATGGGAAGGCATTGTCATTTTTCATGTTCGCGTACATTATGGATGCAATTTGTTCTATGACACCATTTTCATTGATGAATTGGAGTTGGACTCCGGCCGAAGATGAACCCATACATATATATCATGCAAAATTATGGGAAAACAAAGCAGAAAATTTTTCTTATGAAATTTTTAACTGGGTAATGGTGCCCCTGCACATCGCCAGTTTTGGTCACCCGCCACCTCGTATCTTGAACAACATAGTGACAAATCTGAGTAGCATAGCGGACTGGTACGTAGAGGTAGAATTTTCATACCTTAGAGTTTTCGGGGCTTCTGTTCCCTCGCATGCGCTGCCATTGTTCATTCCCGACAAGCCGACATGTCGCGAGGTTGCCCGACAGACGGTAATTGGCGGTGTAAGTAAAGAGCTTAAAGGGTACTCAAAGAAGGTATGGTTGTCTCTCCCTATTCGTTTGAATTCTTATTCTTTATTAGATTTTGGACATGCCAAAGCCGAGGCGGTAGCCCTGAAAGACCTAAATTTGGTCTTCATCGAATACAAGAAGCATGATCCACAGAGGGTCGTGAGCAATCATTTGGATAATTGCGGGCTCAAGAGATTTGAGCATGAGAATTCACCCTCGGATGACATTTTTCGAGGGGCGAGGTCCTATGAAGAAATTCTAGCCCGGATTCAATCCTTGGCACCCGAGGAAAGAGCCGATGTATTGAAGTTCCAGGAACACCGACGTAGTTGTCTTCCCACTGTGTTGCAAGGTGAGAGTCTAGGTATTTCGGAGACAAAACAGAAGGATGTCGAAGGTTCTAAAGATGCAACTCCCGACCAAGGAAAACACCAGGACGAGGAGGAACAAACGAAGAATCCGGAAGCAGAGAAAAAGGCTCCAGACCCACCAAAGAAACAAAGTCCGGAGGCAGAGATAAAGACTCCAGAACCGCCAAAGAAGCAGAGTTTGGTCGATACTCCAGGAAAATCGGCGAAACAGATCAGAGAACCCATCACATCAGTCACACCCTTGTAGTCGACATAGGGAAATATCGGTGAGGGATGGATATTCAATGAAGAGCTGAGGCCCATAAGAGTAGAAGAACTCCCTCCGAATGAGTTTTTCTTGGATAAAAAGAGAAGGGTTGTAGTGAAAAGGGAGTTCTATCAAAAAGGAGAGTCGACTGCGAAGAAATATAAAGTCATAACTGATGGAAAAGACAAGAAAAATGAGCAAGTCTCCACTGAGATAGCAGGGATTCTAGGAGCCTATGCCTCGGTGAATCAGTTTTCAGTTGGGCTCCTAAAGAACCAAATTAAAAGAAAAAATCGCCTAATTAAGACCCTTGAAGCCAGACTAGCCACAACAACAGAGAATGCTAAAGATCAGGCGAGCGTGGGAATAGAGCAGGCTAGATTGGCCAATAAAAATGAAATAGAGATGCTCAAAACTCAGCTTGAGCAAGCACAGCTGGTGGTCCGGGATGGTCGGATGCAAGCAAGCCAACAAAGGGATTTGATCAAATAGCTGTGGGCCAGGGTGGAGACTGCCAAGAGCAGAATGATAAACATCAGGATGTTCAAATCCCAGGCGATCGAGGTTTGGAGTAGAGTCTCTGTGGCGCAGCGAAATTTGCTCGCCAAGGTAGAAGTGATCCGGGACAAGTGTCTATTGGTAAATCAGGTTTCCGAGAACTTATCTACCAGAGAAAGGGATGTCGGAGCAGCTTGGGTCGCCTTCCAGGAGGCGGTGATAGCCACGAACAACATGGTTTCGGCAGGTACTCCCAGGCTCACCATTTCAGAGCAAACCAGAGGGAATATTCTGTTAAAGGAATGGGAGCATAACATCACCGAAGGCAAGCAGCAAGCCCAAAAGATAACCAACTCCTTGGAGGAGGCCTTTAATTCTATAGATGGTGAGTTGCTAGGCATTGACAGCAGGTGCGATGCCGAGATGCTAATGCAAATGAATGTGGAAAAGGTCTCGCTTGATCTGAAGGATAAAGAAGAAAAAGATTCAGCCGATATCTCTCAGATGACTATGGTGGACATAGTCCAAGTGGATAAATGCATGATCAAACCTAGCGCGCAATTATGCGCCATCGACATCATCAACAGACAGATGGAGGATAGGCTGCAATAGTTAGCCCGAGAATGTTACTTCTTCGAAGCCAACTGTCAAGAAGAACCATCGTGGCTAATATCTCAGCTGTTGGAAAGATTTGTCGCTTGTACCGAGCTCGCGCAATGACAAACATCTGGCACCAAGTGAGGACAGATAGGAGAAATGGAGCGATTGCACTCCTCCCTGTCATAACCAAAATTTTGTGACTATTGAGATTCTACCTTATTTTTAAAATTGTATAAATATATCACAGAAAGAAATAAAAGAGCTTGGACCTTTTTGTGTCATTTGTAACAGAGATTTTACATTTGAGAGTTAATACAAGCAGATCTAAAGATTCTCAATTCCGTCACTACTGTATTACAAGTTTGCTTCCTCGTATCTCATTATTTCATTTCATTTCATATTCTTAACTGATGTGCTTTGTTATAATTTAGTACGACCACTACTATAGCGAATGAATTTTGGTTTACTGCAATTGTTTACTATTTTTCCTCTGTACCAGCTATCAGCGGGTGTAAGACCAGTCTGCAATTTCAGAATTCTACACATATTCTCTTCTATATTGGTTATTTCCTTACTTTTTCCCTCTCCTGTTTATGTCTGATACTCTCCCTCGATAGGAGCCTTACACCATAGACAGTCAAGTGTTTTTTCTCCCATATCACACTTTTATTAAAATATAATACAGTTACGGGAACGAGCCTTTGATTTGCATCCATATTTTATTTCTGCAACCGTAAATTCTCTTTTATACGACCAAATTGAGACAACACTTAATCTCTCTTGAAGTTTTTCCTACTTTTACTGTTCCCCCATGTCGGTTCCTGTACCAGCACAGGCTAACGTTGAACCCGGACTATCGAACCAAATGCACATTGCCTTAAACCTCTTTGACACAATTCTTAAGACGACAACTAACTGGGCCGAACTTGAACAATCATGGGCAGCCATTGAACAAGACATAACTATCCAGGAACAGTTGGAAGCCAGACAATGCCAATGAAGAAATCTTCCTTAGTTCCCTTTGCTGAAGGTTGACGTTTCTCCCTTTTCCGTATTTTAACCACTTTCGGATGCCTTGACACTGTACTTCTAAGCCTTAAGTACAGACTCAGGAACAACATCTTTCTGGCGCCATTGCCGGGGACCGAAGTTACGAATTCTTTTTTCCTGGGAAAACGACAATTATTTTTCGTTGAAAGTGTTACCCTTTGATAGTGAACAAAGAGTACACACATTTTAAGGCTTTCTAAATATTTCACTTGGTGACTCCACAAATAATAAACTGGCATCCGATCGAAGGAATACCAGACAAAACTCGGATGGTAAGCAGATTATGCCCGTTACCGATCCTGAAAAGATTTTAAAAGCGAGAGGCTCTCTCAAGCCAACCACTGCAGTTTACAGGCTTAAAACCCAACGTTGAAGACTAAAAGTTCTTTCGAACCATCAACTTCACTCAGTCCTCTCTTTGATACTAAAGTTTCAACGCCAAATTGCTCCAAAATTAGGAGTGATATCCATCTGACAGTCCCATTAGTACACAAAGGAAATGACCCTATTGAAAGTTCGTTGGCTTTTGACGTACCATCTTTTCTTCAGTTGAATTTCCCGACTTCACCAAATTCTGAAGAGTGTGTTACACCCTCGATTTCCACACCCGTCGGTTCTCCCGATTTCATCTCTTTCAAATCCGAGGAACTGAGTCCTCGTGCTCCTTATCTTTCCTCGTCGGATTTCCCTCTTCGCGAAGAAAACAAAGAGTCACTTTTGATTTTCCAAAACCCCCTTTATAACTTTCCACAAATAACAATGGCAGCTGCCGGAGGAGGAGGTGGAGGGTTTATCAGAGGAGGAGGGGGAGGAGCCCCTCTAGGAGGAGCTGGAGGCCAAGGGCCTGCTCCCCCTCCCAGAGTTTTTGTGAAAGTTGAAGCCATATATGCTCCCTTAGTATTGCCCGTCCCTCTCCATGACCTTCCTGAAAATTACATAAAAAATCTACCAAAATTCACCGGGGAAGGGGATCTAACCGTGGTAGAACATATTAATTTCTTTGATCAATTCAATGACATTATAGGTATCGAGCATGAGGATGTATATTCGAGACTCCTTGTCCAAACCTTCGAAGGTTAGGTCAGAACTTGGTTTCAGAGCCTACCCACAGCTTCTATCTTGTCTTATGACGCTTTGGAAGATGCTTTCCTCAGACAATGGGGCGAGAGAAAAGACCATCTGTATTATTTAACCGAATTTGGGTCTTTAAGGAAAAAGAATTCAGAAACAGTCATGGAATTCATTCAAACATTCAACAAACTATACAATAAAATCCCAGCCGAGGTGAAACCATCCCAACCCACGGCCAAAGTGACTTTCGCCGGAGCTTTCGAGCTAGAGTTTGCACTCCTTTTGTGAGAGAGAAGGGAAGCCACCTTAAAACGAATGCAGGACGATGTGGTAGAGATAGAGTCTAATATGATCGCCTCGGGTAAGCTTAAATCCAAATTAGAAATTGGAAACCGAGAGGCCAAATGCTTTAGAGAACAAGCTGGTCCTTCAGGGTCTAATAGATCTGCAGACGATAGGGTGGACGATATGGCCAGAGTGATTAAAGAACTGGCAAATAAAATATCCAGGATGGAACTTGAACAGGCCAAAGCTGACCCTTTCCCCAAAAAGGATTTCAAGAGGAACCCCAACCCCCCAAACCAACAAAGACAAATAAAAAATGAAGATAAAAAAATACAGGCTCTCTTGAAGAATGAAAATTTCATAGGAGCGAACGATTTTCAAGATTTCGGAGATTTGGATAATGATGTTGCGAATTTCGGTGATGACTGCACTCAACCATATCTGACCCGAGAAGACTATGAAAAATCTATAAACACGCAAAAACCGTCGAATAAGGGTGAAGAAGGTGATCACACTGATCTCTGTGAATCTCAACCAGAAACTGAAATGATAATGGTTGAGTTTCAACCAAAGTACAACTTAAAATCTAAGAGTAAGCCCACCTCAACTGCCCAACCCAAGAAAATCCTTCAAAGAGGTCAAACTTATGAGCCTCCTTCGGAAGAGACCTTATTTCCCAACAACAAAATGAAAATGGTAAGCGCGCAAGAGTCCGAAGTGGAAAAAGTTGAAACTCAAGCACAAGGAACCGAACCGGTAAATAAAGTTACGTCTTCAACCAGGACCATGAGTGATAAAGATGTCCAGACAAAGAAGTCGGAAAGGAAGGAATCGAAAGTCTCAACCAAAGAAATAGACAGGGTGAGCAGAGCTTTTAGTTTAGAAAATGAAATAAATAAAATTAAGATACCAATCCCTTTGGTAGAATTAGCGAAAAACCCCGTTTATCGCAAACAAATTACCAGAGCGATGGGTGTCTCTAAGCTAGAAAGTCAGTTTGATAGTTTAAATTTAGAAGATGACAAACCTAACATCACTTTTGGTCCCCATTTTGAAGGGGCCAAAGAAACCATTGCTCCCTTTTATATCACTCTGAATGTGTATGATCAATTGCTACATAATTGCATGTTAGACTCCGGAGCCTCCCATAACATTATGCCTAAGATTATAATGGACAAGTTGGGTCTCCAGATCACTAGACCTTATGGAGATCTGTACTCTTTTGACTCGAGAAGGGTTAAATGTTTGGGGATGATAAAAGAACTAGTAGTTACCCTGGCCCAGGTCTCAGTTAAGAGTATCATGATGGATGTGGTTATCGCGGATATTCCCCCTAAGTATGGCATGCTGTTATCTAGGTCATGGGGAGCCAAGTTGGGGGGTTCTCTTCAGTTGGACATGACGTATGCCACAATCCCTGTGTTCGGTGGTCAGTTCACTCGGTTGTACAGAGAAACAAGATTAGCATATACAATCAGTGACCCTCAAAACCCAAACAAATTCCCTATTTACATTGTGGACCAAGATCTGGGAAATTGCATCTTGTATTTTGATGATGGTTTAGACAGTTGTCCAGAAGAAAACGATATAGAGCGAGAAGAATCAGACTATATGACTAAAGACCTGTGTAACACTGGTGTCTGGAAAATGTATTTCGATGGTGCTTCATCTTCTGAAGGGGCGGGTGCCAGAGTGCTTTTAGTAGCTCCCGGAGGTAAGTTTGTGGTTCCTTTTTCCTATCGATTATAGTGGGACATAGATTACACTAACAATGTATGCGAATATGAAGCGTTGATCTTAGGACTAGAAGCTGCCAAAAAGCTAAATATAAGTAACTTGGAGGTATATGGTGATGCAGAGTTAATAGTCAAACAAATAAACCGACAGTACCTAGCCAAGCATCCCAGACTAAGAACATACATAAATTGTGCTTGGGATCTCATGGAAAACTTTTTCTCATCCGTAAATGTCCATTGTATCCCTCGCACAGAGAATCTACATATCGATGCATTGGCAAAGGCAGCTTCAACCTTCTCTCCTCCCATGAATTTCAAATTGAAGTATCACATTGAAATCAGATACAAACCCTCTATACCAGACAATATCTGACACTGGCAGGTCTTTGAAGATGATGAACAAATTAAGAAGTTCCTTACAACAGTGGGTGAATTCTCCGAAACTCATGCTGACCAAGAAAATCAAAATGAATCGATGTGGATCATGCAAGAAGGGGAAGACCCTAAAACCTTTCGAGAAAAAATTGCGGATCATCGTATGCTGGTACTTAAAAACAATCAGATTCTGAAAGGATTGATTCCTTTGGAAAGAATTTTCGATCAGAACAATGTACTTGTAAAATCCACTTTGCATCCCCAACCAGAAGAAGTGGAGGACTGTGATATAGGAACTGAAAAAGAACCCAGGGTGGTAAAAATATCCAAGTTACTCCCTCTCGAAGTCAAAGATAAGTATAAAAACCTACTCAGAGCCCTTGATATCAATTGCATGCAAGAAGATGACGGAGACACACGCCTAAATGAGCTGGATGACCAAATAGACCCAAACAAGATCGAAGAGAAGTTCATATCTTTAGGCTGGTATAAAGACATAGTGTTTTACTTGCTGAACCTAAAATGCCCAAATGAACTATCACCATCTAAATGCAGAACTTTAAAACTCCATGCAGTCAAATATTGTATCGCTGAAAGTCAGCTATATTGGAAGGATCCACTCGGGTTCCTGCTAGTCTGTTTAGTTGAGTCGGAAACTTCGCAGGTTATAGATGAATTTCATGAAGGAGTCTGTGGAGGACACCATGCATGGAGAGCTACAACTTACAAGATCTTGAGGGCTGGGTACTACTGGCCAAAACTCTTTTCGGACGTCAATGCCAAAGTGCGTGCCTGCAATCCTTGTCAACTATTTGCAGGTAAACAGAAGCTCCCTGCACTGCCTCTAGTTCTGGTCAAAGCTGAAGCCCATTTCAGCAATGGGGTCTAGACTTCATAGGTGAGATTAATCCCCATTCCAGTGCTCAACATAAGTGGATCTTAACAGCTACAGATTATTTTACTAAGTGGGTGGAAGCCATTCCAACCAAGAGGGCAACAGACTCGATGGTGATCGATTTCTTGGAAAGTAATATTTTGTCAAGATTCGATTGTCCCCAAAAGATAGTTACTGATAATGCTCAGGCATTTAAATCTATGGCTATGATCATCTTCTGTCAGAGGTATAACATCATCCTTGGCCATTCCACAACATATTACCCCCAGGGGAATGGGTTGGCCAAGTCATCTAACAAGAGCCTGGTAAATATAATCAAGAAGGTATTGGATGAAAATAAGAGGTCTTGGCATGTACACTTGAAATACGCATTGTGGGAAAACCACATAAGCACTAAAAGGTCTATTGGCGTTTCACCTTTTCAAATGGTCTATGGGACAGATGCTGTTCTACCTATAAACCTAGCGCTACCAGTGATGAAGTTATGGAAAGATCAAAACGAAGAACCCATTCCTGTAACCAGGAGAATTAATCAGCTGATTGAGGTTCAACAACATAGAGTTAAAGTTGATGAAAAGATGCTGAAGTACCAAGATGATATGAAAACATTGTTCGACTGCAAGGCAAAGGACAGGGAATTCCTCCCAGGCAATTTAGTGCTAAGATGGGATGCGAGAAAGGAAGAAGCCGCGAAGCATAGTAAATTCAACCACCTCTAGTATGGACCATTCAGGGTCTCGGCTCCAAAAGGAAAAAATTCTTTCCTACTGGAAAATATAGACGGAGAAGTCCTCAGCGCCCCTGTCAATGGGCGATATCTAAATCATTACATGACATAACACTCGCCAATTCTCAAATATATATATATATATATATATATATATAATAATTTTTATATTTTGTGTACATATATGCATTTTCATTTAAACATTGCTCTTTGATTTTCTGTTTTTTCGTTCATAAACTTTTGGCACAGTTTGGATAAGATTCGTATTTGTCTTTTACAAGATTCCAACTGCATACGAAACGAGCAGGAAGAGTAAACTGAAAATCGGTGTCAGAAATAAATTGGCATAAAAAGGTGATACCTAAAGGAATTTCATGTTGTGCAAAGAAAGTAAAATGAAAAGGTAAAGATGAGATTTCTCAAAAGGCATGTCGTAAAGGATTGTTAAAGAAAACTGAGGTAACGCCATTCAAATTGTAATAACAGCTAAACTGATAGATAACATAATTGTTTCTTGGTGTGATAATCTCTGAAAAATTAAGGCCATTTAAGATTCTCCCAATCTAAGAACAATCAATCAAAATAAATTATCTCCAAAAAGATCTACAAGAGTCAGTCATGGATTGTTTGACATCTGTGTTTTTAGTCAGTAAATCACTACTTGGCATCCTTTCTATCTTCGGGTTTAACTTTTGACTTTTAACAAGTCACCATCTTTCCTTTCCATATATGAAGGGATAAAAGTTTTTCGTTTCAACCTCGTGAGTTTCAAAACAGATTGTGGAAAGAAAGCGTGTCTTCACAACTACGTGATCCCCTGCTAAGAAAAGAGACGTTTAGAGTGATCCTAACTTTCCTAGGTTTTTCAGCGGCATCGGAGGTTTGAAGCTTGCTCAAATGGATTGCCCTTAAAAAGTTATTTTCATTTTTCTCCCTAAGAATGAAGATGTTGTGAAGGTCAAGGGAAGGTTGGTACCGAGTAATCAAAGTAAGTTGACAGACCTATAATGCAAAATATTACACAGATATCAGCCTTGATACAAATTGATTGCCCCCATCTTCGTGCTCTAAAAAGTATATTATAAGACAGGTGGTGAAAGGAAATTCAGAAATGATTGCCCCCACCTAGTCCAAGAGACGATGAAAGGAAATTCAGAAATGATTGCCCCCACCTAGTCCAAGAGACGATGAAAGGAAATTCAGAAATGATTGCCCTCGTCTCAACATTTAAATGCATGAATACATTCCGAAGTGGTGAAAGGAAATTCAGTAAAAGGGGCCAGATAACTTCACCGGGGTACTGAACAGGCTCGCTCGCAGTGAAGCAATGTATGAGATATCTGTAAGGCTGTTATACATGAATATCACTCTACTCTGGTAACCAATGCTTTTTAAAACCTGATCCACATCCCAAATTCAAACGAGACTCCCCAATTAAAAACATATAATCTTATTCTTTAGTGCAAGCTGATAGCCACAAGATCTGTTGGGTTTCCTAGGACTGTTTCGATTGTCTTAAAACACACCTGAGTTTAGTAGCGGGGAAGGGAAAATTGTGAAAGGGACTACAAATATGTTTAAAAAGAATATCTGATTTTGTAAAAGCTTTTCGAGGTAAAGAACACAGTCTTTTTTCCCCTTTCGTACCCTCTTCTTGGGAACCTTTTCGCTTGATTGAGATTTTGACTCCATTTACCCAATATTGGCACGTGGTCTACTGTTCTTCCCACCTCACAGGAAGGCAGGATCCCTAGTTAGAGCCTATGTTGGAGCCGCCCCTATTTTCCTAGCCCTTCACAAGTTTCATTCTTAATGCTTGAAATCTAAAAATGGTTTTCCTTTTCCTCTGAGATATCGATGATCTCTGAAGCTTGATCATGCGAGCAGCGATGATTTTTCCACTCTCGAAACAAGTCCTACCTGTCGTAAATTTTTTTCTCTTTCGTTCTACTTCAGGATCTCGCAGATCGGATACTATAGCTCATGCAGTTCACACGTCCCAAGTCACGAAATAACGAAGTTGTTTTAATTTTTTACTCAAAACAGCAACGAGGGTAAAGTTTTCCCCAACTCATGTTTAAACATTGTCGGGGTTTCGCGCCTCGGTGATTGCCAAACCCAAAATTTTAGTTTCATAACCCCGATAGCCGAGAACACGAGTTCGTTATTTGAGTAACTCATGTCAAGGTTAAGGTAAAGGCTAAACCATGGTAAAAGATTCTCTCGAAATTTCGCCACTCGGCGTTGTCCTTTTTGAAAGTTTGATTGTCTAAACCCCGATTCGTGAAGTCACGATGCAGTTATAACATGATTAATTAATTACTTAATCCAAGATTATCTTCCCTTTTAATTAAGTCATGTTATCGTGATCTAGCAGTTTCGCAGCTCGGCATGTAAATCTCCCAGAAACTTATCTTCGAAGCCCTGAGTCGCGATATGGCGAATATAACAATTATAAAATTAATCAAGCCCCAAATCGCGATTACCTTTAATTAACCAAATTCGATCTTCACAGTCTCGGGTGTTAGACACTCGAAATGTTAAAGGAAAATCCCCGATATAGAGAGTACCAAAACACTGTTAACAACGGTAAAACCAAATTAATTAAGCTAAATCAATGAATATCCCGCACCTTGAGGTCCACACGATTTACGAGGTATCCTTTTCCTCCATGCGCCAACTGAGAGTTTAAAACCACCAAAATTTATGACATTGATGAGGAAATAGGGTAAATCGACGTAAAAGATTGGATTTTTATGACAGAATTTATTTCCAAATGTGATTTGACAGACTTGTTCTGAAAGGTACCGAGTTTTTTGAGTATATATCAGAGTTGTATTTCATTATAACAAATGCATTTTCATAGCATGCTGAGCTCACCACCTCTGAGTAAACTGACTTCTGTATGTTGAGGTTTCAGGACAAGGCTCAGACAATGTCTCTAATACTTCACCCCGAAGTATCAAATCAGTCTCGAATTGGTCATATGTTTCAGAGATTCTGCAAGCAGAATTGGTGGATTATTCCGACGACTCTGACGACAACAAAAGAGATGATTTAACTACCAAGTACAAAATAGTCGTCCAATCCGGAATGCACAGAGTAGCAGCCAAACCGCGGTTGCTTCCATATTACGAAATGGTCCAATGGGCATTGGACCATGTGGACATACTGACCAGGACTATCATGAACGAGCAAAGAGTCACCATCGGGACCTTCAGGCCGGAGCATCTACAAACCATGTACAAGCTTCCCGCGACGTCCGACCACACATATGGTGTTGAGTTCTTGGAAGAATTCAAGGAGAAGGAATGCGAACAGTATGATAAAACCATGTCCAGTTTGATAAAGGATCGGGTTTCAAACACTGTGAAGTTCAGAGATGATACCCACGGCATATATTCAATCGCTTCGTTAGAACCGTAGTACAGATATGTGGCCATGATGACATGCCGGTTATATGGGAAAGAGGACACATCGCATTTTTTCCTTGCGTGGGTGCCTCTAATGTTTCGGGTTGCCGAAGGCTGTTCTTTTAATTGGGCAAAGATGCTTTCGGATAGCTTGACCAATCGGGTCACAGAGTATCGGGAGCAGAAGGAGAATGGGAAGGCGTCGTCATTTTTCATGTCTGCGTACATTATGGATGCAATTTTTTCTATGACACCATTTCCATTGATGAACTGGAGTTGGAATCTGGCCGAAGATGAACCCATACATATATATCATGCAAAATTATGGGAAAACAAAGCAGAAAATTTTGCTTATGAAATTTTTAACTGGGTAATGGTGCCCCTGCACATCGCCATTTTTGGTCACCCGCCACCCCATATCTCGGACAACATAGTGAAAAATCTGAGTAGCATAGCGGACTGGTACGTAGAGGCATAATTTTCATACCTCAGAGTTTTCGGGGCTTCTGTTCCCCCGCATGCGCTGCCATTGTTCATTCGCGACAAGCCAGCTTGTCACGAGGTTTCCTGGCAGACGGTAATTGGTGGTGTAAGTAAAGAGCTTAAAGGGTACTCAAAGAAGGTATGGTCATCTTTCCCTATTCATTTGAATTCTTATTCTTTATTAGATTTCAGGCATGCCAAAGCCGAGGCGACAGCCCTGGAAGACCTAAATTTGGTCTCCATCGAATACAATAAGCATGATCCACAGAGGGTCGTGAGCAATCATTTGGCTAATTATGGGCTCAAGAGATTTGAGCATGAGAATTCACCCTCGGATGAAATTTTTCGAGGGGCAAGGTCCTATGAAGAAATTCTAGCTCGGATTCAATCCTTGGCACCCGAGGAAAGAGTCGATGTATTGAAGTTCTAGGAACACCGACGTAGCTGACTTCCCACTGTGTTGCGAGGTGAGAGTCGAGGTATTTTGGAGACAAAATAGAAGGATGCCGAAGGTTCTAAAGATGAAACTCCTGACCAAGGAAAATACCAGGACGAGGGGGAACAAATGAAGAATCCGGAAGCAGGGAAAAAGACTCCAGACCTGCCAAAGAAACAGAGTCCGAAGACAGAGATAAAGACTCCAGAACTGCCAAAGAAGCAGAGTCTGGTCGATACTCCAGGAAAATGTGAAACAGATCGGAGAACCCATCACATCAGTCACACCCTTGCAGTCGACACAAGGAAGTATCGGTGAGGGATGGATATTCAATGAAGAGCTGAGGCCCATAAGAGTAGAAGAACTCCCTCCTAATGAGTTTTTCTTTGATAAAAAGAGAAAGGCCGTAGTGAAAAGGGAGTTCTATCAAGAAGGAGAGTCGACAGTGAAGAAATATAAAGTCATAACTAATGGAAAAGACAAGAAAAATGAGCAATTCGCCACTAAGATAGTAGGGACGCTAGGAGCCTATGCCTCGGCGAATCAATTTTTAGTTGGGCTCCTAAAGAACCAACTTAAAAGAAAAAATCACCTAATTAAGACGCTTGAAGCCATACTGGCCACAACAACAGAGAATGCTAAAGATCAGGTGAGTGTGGGAATAGAGCAGGCTAGATTGGTTGATAAAAATGAAATAGAGATGCTCAAAACTCAGCTTGAGCAAGCACAACTGGTGGTCTAGGATGGTCGGATGCAAGCAAGCAAACAAAGGGATTTGATCAAACAGCTGTGGGCCAGGGTGGAGACCGCCGAGAGAAGAATGATAAACATCGGGATGTTCAAATCCTAGGCGATCGAGGTTCGGAGCAGAGTTTCTATGGCGCAGCGAAATTTTCTCGCCAAGGTAGAAGTGATCTGGGACAAGTGTCTGTTAGTAAATCAGGTTTCCGAGAACTTATCTACCAGAGAAAGGGATGCCGGAGTGACTGGGGTGGCCTTCCAGGAGGCGGTGATAGCCACGAACAATAGGGTTTCGGTAGGTACTCCTAGGCTCACCATTTCAGAGCACACCAAAGGGAATATTCTGTTAAAGGAATGGGACCATAACATCGCCAAAGGAAAGTAGCAAGCCCAAAAGATAACCAACTCCTTGGAGGAGGCCTTTAATTCTATAGACGACGAGCTGCTGGGCATTGACAGCGGGTGCGATGCCGAGACGCTAATGCAAATGAATGTGGAAAAGATCTCGCTTGATCTAAAGGATAAAGAAGAAAGAGATTCGGCTGATATCTCTCAGATGACTATGGTGGACATAGTCCAAGTGGATAAATGCATGATCAAACCCAGCGTGCAATTATGCGCCATCGACATCATCAAAGGACAGATGTAGGACAGGCTGCAGCAGTTAGCCCGAGAATGTTACTTCTTCGAAGCCAGCTGTCAAGCAGAACCATCGCGGCTAATATCTCAGCTGGTGGAAAGATGTGTCGCTTGTACCGAGCTCGCGCAAGGACAAACATCTGGCACCAAGTGAGGACAGAGTAGGAGAAATGGAGCGATTGCACTCCTCCCTGTCATAACTGAAATTTTGTGACTATTGAGATTCTACCTTATTTGTAAAATTGTATAAATATATCACAGAAAGAAATAAAAGAGCTTGGACCTTTTTGTGTTGTTTGTAACAGATATTTTTACATTTGAGAGTTAATACAAGAATATTTGAAGATTCTCAATTCCGTCACTACTGTATTACAAGTTTGCTTCCTCGTATCTCATTATTTCATTTCATTTCATATTCTTAACTGATGTGCTTCATTATAATTTAGTACGACCACTACTATAGCGAATGAATTTTGGTTTACTGCAATTGTTTACTATTTTTCCTCTGTACTAGCTATCAGCGGGTGTAAGACCAGTCTGCAATTTCAGAATTCTACACATATTCTCTGCTATATCGGTTATTTCCTTACTTTTTCCCTCCCTTGTTTATGTCTGATACTCTCCCTCGATAGGAGCCTTATACCATAGACAGTCAAGTGTTTTTTCTCCCATCTCACACTTTTATTAAAATATAATACAGTTACAGGAATGAGCCTTTGATTTGCATCCATATTATATTTCTGCAACCGTAAATTCTCTTTTATACGACCAAATTGAGACAACACTTAATCTCTCTTGAAGTGTTTCCTACTTTTACTGTTCCCCCATGATGGTTCCTGTACCAACACAGCCTAACGTCGAACCCGGAATATCGAACCAAACATACATTGCCTTAAACCTCTTTGACACAATTCTTAAGACGACAACTAACCGAGCCGAACTTGAATGATCATGGGCAGCCATTGAACAAGACATAACTATCCAGAAACAGTTGGAGGCCAGACAACGCCAACGAAGAAATCTTCCTTAGTTCCCTTTGCCGAAGGTTGACGTTTCTCCCTTTTCCATCTTTTAACCACTTTCGGATGCCTTGACACTGTACTTCTAAGCCTTAAGTTCAGACTCATGAACAACACCAGGACCAATGAAATCTTGTGAAAGGGTCATTCTCTTCACAAGGGATACCATCGTGGGGCAACTCATTTATCGATCAGAACGTCCCAATGAAAATAGCTTTTCCTTTGAAAGTGGTGTCAGCGGGGGGAAACCCTATTTTCCTATATGGGAACCAGATGGATGGAGGTTTTCCTCCGTTTAACCAGGGTCAACAAGGTTTCACTCAAAACCATGGACCATATGCAAGCTCTTCTTGGAAACCTAGTGCCAATACCAATCCAGGTTATTCTTTTCCAGCAGGTTCTCAACCTGGAACCTCCAACATACCTAGTTGGAATTCTGGGCCCTAGTCGAGGCTATCTTTTATGGAAATGTTAAACTTTCTAGACCTATCTAAGATTATGAATGATATAGTTTTCCATGATCCAAACTGGTCACTGGTCCCCACCAAGTTTCCCTTGGACATTCCTGAGTTCGAAGGAAAGTCCGGTGAGGATATGGGTGATCATGTGACAAATTTTTGTTTATGGTGTTCATCGAACTCTTTGAACGACGATTTCATCCAACTTCATATTTTCCAGCACACTCTTATGGGAGTTTCCATGAAATGGTATATCAAACTTGACGGTGGAGCATTTCACACATTTCACGATCCGACTTTGTTTTTTCTCAACCACTTCTAGCTTTTTGTTCGGTACGATGCTGACACCCACCTCCTGTCTTGGATTAAATATGACAATGCCACTCATATCTTGGATCATATCCAAGAGTGATGAAGAAGGAAGAGGACAATTAAAGCCAAAGTTCCTCCTGAATTCTTATTGGAATGGTTCCTCAAGTATTTATTGTCATACATCTCTAAAGATGTATCTACTTCAGGAGTTGTTTTGGAGGAAAAGGTGATCTTCAGGGCCCAACAGTTAGATTTAATTTATTTGTGATTTGGGATCCTGTACGATATTATACTAGAAGCACAATAACCCGCTTTTGATCCAACGGAAGCAAAGTCCAAACCACATGATGATGGCATTGTTGGGTCCATCAAAAGCACTATCACAGATCTAGTTATGAACCAGATGTAATAAATGACCATTCATCTGTCTATGGCTGATCAAGCCATTGCTTTGATCATCTCCACTGTCCAGTTATTGGATTTTCATGCTGTTTAAATGAAATCCTCAAAGGGTACCCAACAACCTAGAGGTAAAGGTAAAAAGGGAAAGAATAAGAAAGGAGGTGGAGGTAATAAGAATGTCAAATCTAATGCAAATGCTGGAGGGGAAAAGAAAGAGAAAAAGAAGGTGAAATTCCCTTGCAAGATGTGTGGGTATTATTACCTTACCCATCAGTGCCCAAAGATGGAAGAATCCCATCGCCTTCTTGCACAACAACAACAACCTGATGTGCTAAATAATCCATTCCCATAGGGAAAAAATATGTAGGCATGCTCTTCTTTTGGAAATACGCAAGGGGGCATTAAAATTACACCTTTTTAGGATGGATCATTGTCATTCATCAATATGGTGAACCATAAGAAAGAGGAGGAAGTATATTTTTTGACTAGATCTTGTGATTATGGTAACCCCAAGTCGACCTCCAAGGGAAAAGAAACCTCAGATCCTCATAATTCTCTTCATATAGAGAATCCTGAGAAGGAATCAATGCCACACATACCGAAAGGTGTGTACAATCATGCATCATAGAAACCCAATGC
>SNQJ01S0013547.1:130317-150757 GCA_010110895.2 Picea sitchensis
TGACTAGATCTCGCGATTATGGTAACCCCAAGTCGACCTCCAAGGGAAAAGAAACCTCAGATCCTCATAATTCTCTTCACATAGAGAATCCTGAGAAGGAATCAATGCCACACATACCGAAAGGTGTGTACAATCATGCATCACAGAAACCCAATGCTCGAGATGCACCCAACTATTCCATTGTTGAGGACTTAGCCCAGATGCCATGTGCGATGTCATCCCTAGAGGTGCTCCAAAGTTTCCCTATACAATGAGCCATATTTTTGTCTGTGATTGGGGTTGCTGACTCTTCAAGCCAGCTCATTATGAAGTTTGACACTATTGAGGTGAAGCCTCGTCTTCCCTATCATGTGGCCTTCCAGATCAATGTTTTTTTATGTTTTGAAATACATCATAATAAAAATTGTGATTAGTGAAGGTGCCTGGACGTGCATTATGTCATTGTCTTGGTGGAAATCAATCTGTTCCCCTGAGCTTACCCCTTATCATACTATTTTAACTACATTTGATGAATGATACTTTAGACCACATGGTCTCATTTCCTCTTTTCTTGTCTAGTTAGGAGGGAAGTCCATTTATGTGGAAGTTTAAGTAGTCTACACTCCCCTCGACTATAATTTGTTTTTAGGAAGGAGTTGGACCTATGCGTTGATGACTGTCGTCTTGATGGTTTTTTGAGTTTTGTGCTTCCCTCATGAAGGGGGGATAGTAATGATAAAATATATGTCATTTACTCGCTCTGAATCCATGAAAAATTCTAGATCTACAACCCCGTTGATCGAAAACTCTCAGACGCCAACTGAAAGAATTGGTGTTGGAAGCTATCCTTCACTTATGTGAAATTTCAATTTTCCAACACTAGTGTTGTATATTCACACTACCCTGGTCATATTTTCAAAGTATAACCCCTTGGTCCCTATTACATGGGAAGGTCTATTTAGAACTACATATTTTGAATATATGTGGGTGTTACCCTCGCCGATCGAATCAATGGAAGGTCGTGTGCATGCCGGGATGGCCATTCCACTATATATAGCATAGATCACTTATCAAGCTACCCAACAAGAGACTACATACCCTAATCCAACTTCTTCATGGAAGGAAGAAGACAATCAATTTCTAGAGCCCGTCTGGGCTCATAATTCTTTGACTTCTCTCGACTACCTTGACATTGTCTTACCTTCTAACGAAGCCATTATAGAAGTAATGACATGGTCAGAATGACCATGGGAGGATATGCATAGTCGATCATATTTCCTTCTGCATATTACTCGAGTCGAAGCTGGATAGTTCCAGTTAGTTGTGAGTGGAGATGTCAATCAGTATATGAACCCCTTGGAAAATCATTATGTTCATGCCAAAGGGAACATGGATAACATACCGAAAATCATTACGATCGACATCTCTAAAATCCTTGGCATCATGGAAATTTTTTTTATTAGTGCATAATTTCCCTCGAAGAGATCCATACATACACCTCTTTGTTTAAATATTTTTGTGATGTTTTTGCCTAGTCTTATGAGGAGATGTTAGGAATAAACCCCCGTATTGTCGAACACAAGATTCGTACTTACGAAAAATGCTAAGCTTGTTTGGAAAAAGTTATGACTAGATAATCCCAGGAAGGCGACAACCATTAAATTTGAGGTTGAAAAGCTACTTAAAGAAGGTTTTATTTATCCAGTTCCTCTTATGGAATGGGTGTCAAAGCCCATTCTCATTGATAAAAATCAAGGAACCATACATGTTTGTATGAATTTACGATATCTGATCAAAGATTTCCTAAAAGACAACTTCCCCATACCCGTCATTGACTAGATTATCAATGAGTGCGTGGGAAGAAAAATCTTTTCCTTTATGGATGGGTTTTTGGGGTACAACCAGATTCAGATCCAAGCCGAGGATCAACATAAGACAATGTTCATATGTCCTTGGGGGACTTTCACATACAAGAAGATGCCTTTTGGTCTTAAAAATACTGGAGCTACGTTTCAATGGGCCATGTCGTTCACTTTCCATGATTTGAATCACATCATTGAAGCGTATCTAGATGACCTTGCTGCTTGCTCTTGCAAGAGGGTATATCATCCAACACATATTAGGATTGTTTTCGAAAGATGCCATTATTATTGTATTCAGTTAAAATCGAACAAGTGCATCTTTTGTGTTGTTCTGAAGAATTTGTTGGGTTTCATTGTATCCAACAAAGGGATCATGGTTGATCCACTAAAGGTGGAGGAAATAGTTCAGTTTATGCCCTCGTGTAATATTCGTCAGTTGCAGAGTCTATAAGGAAAGGTGAATTTCCTTCGAAGATTCATAGAAAACTATGCCTACATCACCCAGGGATTCATGTGCTTGTTGAATAAAGGGGCACCCTATTTTTAGGGTGAGTTCGCACAAAAATCCTTTGATGCACTTAAGAACACGCTAATGTATGCCCCTCTGCTTAGTACTCTAGACTATAGCATGGATTTGTTACTGTATATCATGGAAACACAATCCACAGTTGGTATGGTTTTGGTTTAGGAGGATGATAAATCACAAGAGCACATCATGTATTATCTCAGTCGTGGTATGATTGGGCCTGAAATCAACTATTCACATGTTGAGAAGTTAGCCTTAACAGCTGTTCAAACTGTCCAAAGATTGTGACACTATATTTTTCTTCAAAAAGCCACTTTAGTTGCAGATGTCAATCCATTTCAATATGTCCTCACATGGCATATATTTGGGGGAAAATACAATAAATGGATCATTATTTTGCAAGAATTTGATTTGGACTTTGTTTTTTCCAAGTCCAAGAAGTATTTGGTTTTCTTCGAGTTGATGTTGGAATTTCCTTGGGAGGATGAGGAAACCATAATTACATATTCATTTCTAGATGAACGTTTGTTTGTTATCACTTCCAATGATCCTTGGTATGGAGATATCCTTATATATCTCTAGACTCTCAATTTTTCTCTGCATTATTCATGGGATGATCAACAACGAATTCGCCATTAGGAGAAGAATTACCTCATCATTAATGACACTTTGTATTGTCGCGGGGTCGATTCAATTCTTCATCACTGCCTAAACCATGAAAATATCCCATAATGGAGCATGTGGCGGTCATCTATCCATGTTGGAAATATTCCAAAAGGTTATGCATGTCGAGTACTTTTGGATGGAAATCTTTAAAGATTGCGTTGAGGTAGTCAAAAGGTGTCATCCTTGCCAGATATTTTCTCGAAAAATGAATATGCATACTGCTTCGTTTTTTCTCATCATCACTATTGTTCTATTTACAAAGTGGGGAATTGATTTCACTACATGACACCCTCCATTGGCTAGGGGGAATCGTAACATCATTGTGCCATTGTTACATCATTATGGCTATCGACTACTTCATGAAGTTGGTCGAGGACATGCCTACTTTTTCAAACAACGGTGAGAATACAACTTTGTTTCTGTTCAATCAAGTTATCACTAGGTTTGGAGTTCTGAGAGAGATTATCATTGACCATGGAAGTCACCTTCAGAACCACATGATGTCTGAGTTAACATGGAAGATTGGATTCTATTAGGAGCATTTGCCTCCTTATTATCCACATGAAAATGGTTAAGTAGAGGATGTAAAGAAGTCTCTCAAGACCATACTTCAATGCACTATCAATAAGAGTAAATCTAATTTCCATTTGATGCTTTATCCAAAATTGTGGGTGTACCAAACCTCTGTCGGGACTGCTAATAATTTCTCTCCTTTCCAACTCATTCATGGGGTGTAAGTAGTCATACCCATTGAATGTGAAATCCATTTGTTAAACATATTGATCGAGCTTCTACCTGACACGACAGATTTAGAAGCGTGTCTCGTTCACTTAGAGAAACTAGATGAGAAACATCATGATGCTGCAATAGCGAATGAGACACACAAGAAACATGTCAAGTCTCAATATGAAAAGTCAGTCCACCCAAGGATATTTTCCAAGGGTGACCTTGTTTTGGTTTACGATCAGGAAAAGTACGTGTTAGGCACTGACAAGTTCAATCCAATGTGGCATGGTACTTACATCATGAGGCATGCCCTACAGAAAGAAGCTTATGAACTATCCAATTTTGAGGGTAATTTTCCATCAGAGCCCAAGAATGGGCTCTACCTTAAGAGGTACTACGCTTGAAAAATGTTGCTCAGGAATTTACCCTTTTTATTTATTGTTCATAAATAATAGTTTTGGTTTTTCTCTCGTTTCACTCTTGATCACTTATAGTGTTTCTGCTTGATTGGTAGATGGCTATGAAATATTTGGTCCATGTTGGGTTCACAGATGGTGCAAGCTGTCACACTCGAAACCTCACTTCTACCACATTGGGTGATTTATTTGCATGAAGGCCAAGTGGTTGTGTCTGGAGGTGCTTGTCTAAGGCCAACAATGAATAACGTATCTAAGTATAGCGCCATGATTGAACTCCTAAGAGATGTTATTGTGCATGGTATCTCATGTTTATAGGTTCTCCTAGATTCCCAATTGGTAGTGTTTCAACTTAAAGGTCAACACCATGTACATGATCCCATGTTGCTCCAATGGATCCTACGGGTACATCTTTTGGCATGATATTTTAATTATATTACTTATGTTGACGTTTTTAGAAGTGGAAATTTTGTATCTAATGCATACGCTAACTATGTACTTGATTGGAATTTGTCACATATATAAAGAAACACACATATAAATGTACATACAAACATTTCATATATAAGTAATAAGTAAAAGGAGAGATGTATATATTATTACTTCTGTGTCCAATATTACAAAAAATATGGGTTTTAAGTTACAAAATTTGGGCCTCTAGCCCTGAGTGTCTATCTATAGGTTGGTACAAAAATATTGTATATACAATCCATGTCGAGGGCATTTCCCCTATAGGTGTGTTTCTATAACAAAAAATGGCATTAGATAGACACTAGAACAACCATACCCATGGTCATGGTACATCGACGACTTACCACTACATCTACTCAGGAAAATCCTCAATCTAAACCATGTGAATCTGCTGTGTAAGGCGGTCTAGGTTACACTAGATATTATGTAAATTACTCTCCATTTGAGTGGAATCTACACCTGGTTGACCCTCACCATGCCCCCTACGTCCGTGACAAGGGTATCCCTCTATCCATGTCAGTCCAATGTCTGTACATTCACAAGGTTTTGTCAACTTTAATCCATCCAGAAATAATCTAATCAAAGGATAAATAAATAAAAATTAAATAATTCAAAAATTAAAATTTGTCTTACAAATATCACCTAGAATGGCACTAGGAGGCATGGGCATGTCTGGATCATGGAAAAAAAATCATCCCTTATTAGGGATAGTCATCGATGGAGATAATCTACCGTTCTCACCAGTGGAAAAATGCATCATCATGTGCACTTAGTAGGCACCCACCTCTCAAGCATTGTATCAATGTGGACCACCTCAGTAGGCATGGTTCCTGCAGTCGATGTGGTTCCATAACGATAAGAAGACTCATCAAAATAAATCTCTCTCTAAGAAAGAATAAAGGATTCTACCATATCCAAAGTTCTTCATCTTTCCATTCTTGTAGTTAGTTAGTTTTGTTTTCATGTTCTAAATAAAGGTTTTTCTTCAGTCATAAATCACTGGATGTAGGCATTCCACCGCGTAGAACATCTGCGACATGAATTCTTGGTGTAGTACATCAGACCTTTCTATCCTAGTGATAGTATGAATAACTACCTTTAGGCACAAATCCTCTATGTTGCGAATTCGGATCTGGCTCCTGAGCCGTTGTGTACCAGGTGTGCAGTAAGAGGATATGTAATTTTCTATGGTCATGCCAATTTCTCCTTGTGTTATGGGGATGAATACATCACCTCAGTGGGATAGGATAGTAATGAAATATATATCCTCTACCTCTATGGTCAATGATTGACCATCTAGCATAAATACATTTGCCTCTAGGTTCCATTTTCCAATAAAAAACTGCATCAGTCTTTTTTGCGCCCGCATATTGGGGCACTCATAGAAATTCCTTAATCCACAATGATAGAGAGCCTCTAAAGCCTCCATATTTTTAAAAAAATCTTTCTCAAAGTCTTTATGCTCTCGTTCATACCACTCAATAACCATTTTTGGATACCCTGCACTCATCTAGAATTTTTTTATTAGTTTTTTTCTTTAGTTGCATAGATGTACACACCTTGTAGTGGTGTCAGGCATGTACATACACACCACCGGTTAAAGGTTGAGAGAGTATAATATGGGGTATATGTTCCCCATGCCAAGCATGAGCATGTACAAGCCCATCCACTTTCAAAATGAAAAATGCAAATGAAAAATGAAATAAAATAAAAAACTCCTGGATAGAAATGAAGGGGGTTGAGAGTTGGTTTACCTAGTCCAGATGATGAAGAATTTTGACAATTGTAGCTCCGGTTATGACCTTTAAAATTTCGGATGATTTCCCCACTATTTTTCCTAATTTGGTAAAACACTTCAAATAAAATGTTTTTGGGTTTTTTTCCCCATATTATAAAGAATTTGAAACCCACATTATTTTATTATAGATTTTACCATTTTTAGTCATTTCAGTGCTTAATGGACCATATTTATTCTTCATAATGACCGTTTGAGTTAAGATTTTGCAGGGAAGATGTTCATAATGCTACTTCTCATACCCACTAGTCAATTTTTTATGACTCTTTCAGGTAATGTCCTCGTCACTGACAAATAGGTCAAGTTCATTTCTCCTCATAGTTTGCATTACAAATGTCCTATTATAAATTTTCCTTACGGTCGATCCCACTTGTTGGCGACATAATCCTTTCCAACCGATTTAAGTGTCGTTCAGTTCGTGGTAGAGCCTACTGCCATGGGCATCTTATTTAGGACCTATTTTTCCTTTTGGTTCCCATGCTAAAGTTTTTTCTTAGGCTCAAGAGTCTTGTTAGTCCCTCCATGTCATTACATTGAAACCTCATATTCTTCTCAATCTTATTCTCGCTATTTACCCACGAGAATCCTATACTTTTGTGTTAAGTTGTAATACTACATTGCATTTCGCTGCTTGCTCTTTTGAGCCTAATGTTGGCTTTAGATTGCTTTTGCTTAACCACTTCCTTATGCATTCTCATCAATTGCTAGCCTTGCATCTTTTTCCTTTGCAATTTGACACCTATATCTTGGGAGGAAAAATTCCCCCGAGTGTCCATATCCTACACACGCTTCCTTGCATTGAGAAAAGGTATGTTCCTTGCACTTGGAACTAATTTAATTTTTTGTGACACTCGTTTCCTCCATCTATTCTAGCATTATTTTATTCATTTTCAGGATTTCCAATATTAAAAAGACTAAAAAAATAAAATAGAAAAAAAAAAGAGTGTGGGAATAAGTCTTCTTTACCATTATTGGCAGCAGTCGAGTCGCCTTTGATCAAAGCACAAAGTTTTGAGTCCAGTCTCAACAATTTGAGATAGTATGACTTTAGGAAACTAAACTAGTTACACAGAGTTTTTACTCCTCCAACTGGTTATTCTTATAATAACTATGGAGAGTCTATCATTTCCTCCTGCATCACAGACTTATGTCAATGTTCATTTTCAGTCCATGCTTCCTAAGTCACATATTGTGTCATGTTTTTTCTTAGAGGAAGTTTTAGCCTATGTCAGCCATTCCGCAGAATCCTTGACTTTGCAAGTCAACCTTCCCCTATGTGAAGTACATCTCAGAATTAGAAGTATTTTTATCCTATACTCATGATGGTATGGATTGTCCCCATTGACTTCCTACTAGCAGGTTAATCTCTAATCGACTATGACAAATTTCTATGATAATTTGACCTAGAGTCACACCCTATACCTATTTACATCATTGATAAGTGACCTTGTGCTCAGTAGATGACATTACAGCATTGGTTTCTTACTGAGTGGTTTCCCTTGTGTTCAACGACAAGAACATTATTCATACATTGGGATTCATGCAATACCTTGGATTCCATTTGTCCCCATTGGTGGTATCCTCACCTTTTTCCATAGTATTTATTATTGGCTTCTATTTAGAGGGTTTCTTTCATGTTCTATTGACATCTGGTGCATGCGAGAGACGTACTTCGTGGTGGTCCTTTCAATATTTCATCTGAGTCCTTCCAAATATTTAGCCTTCTGCTAATCCTCATGTTGGATGATGGGGGATTCCTTAATGCCGTCCTTCTAGCAAATCTCTTCTTATCGACTTCAACACATGTTTCTCTGGGATAGGGATCTAGAGTCATTATTATTACCTTGGGGCTTGTAGTCATCAGTGGCAGGTTCCCTCAATATTGACAGAGGGAATACATCAATGTCCCCTGATCGATAGATTCTACTAGGTGTTCGACAACAAAACCTCTATTCACACATGTTATATTGTACTAGGTACCTTGACGCCCATTGTTGGAACATATATTGAATTTTTCTCAGTGACGATTGAGATTCCTTTGGAAGGTATCAGGGTCACGAACAACTGTTAGATCTCAAAAAGGTGCGAGGAGGTTACACCTCGAAATCCTTCGGACTTCACATATTCGCAAGTTTTCGTTCGTGAGGGAAGAAAATCTCTGAAGTCACAAAACTCGAAGTCCATCTGGACCGTGGATCTGCCCAGAGGAAGTGAGACCGTCCCAGGCTATTGGATCTGAGAAATTTACGCAATCGTTAGTCATGAGTTCCTTCGAGGATTCACGAATAAGAGTATCGAGGAGTAAAAAATATTGAGGTTCGAAGTCACGAAATGCAAAGAGATTACCACCGTTGGTTGTTGAAGGGGGGAACAACCCGAGAGCCTTTTAGGGGCTAGGTTTTTAATGCCATTTGTTTCAGTAAATATAGAACAGAAGCCAAGAGATTCTATACTTCGTTACTGTGTAATTTTGTCTTTTCTTGTATCGTATTCTCAAGATTTACATTCATTCTTTCTTCTTTATTTTACATATTCAGCTTGTAATGGCTCTAATTTAGTAATACCTCTGCTGCAATCATTTATTGGGCAGCCTGTTAGGTTCAACTTTTCCTCTGTTTATGCTGTGAGCAAAACAAGACCTGTAACTTGACTGTTTCTGACTAGATTACAAGTTATATATATGCATGGTTGTCTTTTGAAGTTATTTGTCATTCCTCTATTGAAATAAAGATTAGACTTATCATAATTAGATACCTAACTCTTTGTTTCAGTCTTCTTCATCCCCTATCTTCTATCCATCTCCCTTATTTTAATTAAATTAGGAAAACAAGGTCATGCCTTTTCGTTTTTTATTTATAAATGATTGAAAGGCTTGTTTTAGACCTGGTTCTAGAATCCTCATATGATTGATCAATCGACAAATTATTATTTCGTTTAAAATGTGCTAAGCCTTGGTTCTATTACAACCTAGAGTCAACTCTTGCGACAACATTTTCTGGCACCGTTGCTGGGGACAGAGAAACGAAGTTATCTTCCCTGGGAGATGACAAAGTTTAGATCTATTCCTTCATGGTGAACAAGGGATAGGCATTCAATTGGATGTGATCATTCACCCAACGAATCCTTGGTTCTAATACTCTACATGATTCACCGGCGATTCCACTGATTTCAAAACTTCAAATTCGTTCGATTCTCGGATTGCTGTGAGGTTTGCTCCTTTGGAATTTACAAATGTTTATGGTTTTCCAAACACTGTTCCAGACATTAAAATTTGGGAAGATGTCCTTCCTAAATTTGGAGGATATGTGGACGACAATCCTTCTCAACACTTGTTTGAATTTCACAAGCTCATGGATGAATTGGATGTACATCATGAAGATGTCCTCATAAAACTGTTTATTTTTTCATTGGAAAGAGATGCTAGACTCTGGTATAAATCTTTACCCCATTCCAAGATTCCTTCATTGAAAGATTTACACATAGTTTTTCATCAACATTGTAAGAGGATCTATTCAGCTGAAATCCTTTTTCAAGATTGCTGCAATATGTAATTCATAAAAGAAAAAGATCAAACAAATTTTATTGAAGAGGAGGGAGAAATATCAGAAATTTCTCAAATTGATAAAGATGATTAGCATGAGGAAGAGTTTGTTGATAAAGAAGCAGAATATGATAGCTCTTGTGATCATATTCAAGAAGAATATCAAACCAAACTCCATGAAGATGAAGCAGAAGGTTAGAAGGCGTTCAAACCGATCACAACATGATTTGTTGCAACGATGGAGATGAAAACGCTTTTTCAAATGAAGAGCTAGTTTCAATCTCATTCATATATGACTCTATTTTTAATTCTACCGTTCAAGAGGAATACTTTGGTAATGAGTTTTTAAATATTAATGACGCTGAAAATAGTTTAATTGTACAACACAATGATTAAATCGCTGGTCTAGATATTCATGAAGACCAACAACTCATGGAAGGCCATATACAATCACTGTTTGCTGATATAGAACATAGTCATTTTACTATGGAAAAATCCCTTCCTTATCGGTTTCATGATCAAGTAAAGCCCCTGAAATATGATGAATTGTATGTTGCCAAAAAGCCATTTCATAAAGAGTTTCAGGAGAATTGTAGTCATCCAAATGTAATTGAGATTTCAGGTATGGTCACTATTGTAAATCCTCATGAAAATCAGTCCGTTGATATTCAACCATCTTTTCTAGATCCTCACAAAAAAGAAATTTTTGAAAGTCAATGTTCTAGAATTTTCTATGAGCAACCTGTTTATGATGAGTATCCAGAAGAGGAAGAAGAGAATATTTCTTCTTCATCACACACGAAAACCTATGCCAGTCCTCCTTTGTTTGATGAATATGATGAAAGTGTTTCTGAAGACGATGAGCAACAAGAAAGTTTGGTTCAACAGGAAAGAAACCAGCAACAACATAAAATAAATCAGCCTCTGTATGATAGCTATCAAGAAGATCTTTGGACAGAGGATGAAGGATATAAGCATGGGTTACTGAAACAATTGATCTCTCTTCCCTGTTTAGAAACTATTGAGCAACAAACTAGTAAGTTTCAATGCGACATTTTTGCGCTAGAAGAAGAAAAAATCAGTAGTGGGCAAAGTGCGCAAAGGCATTTCATACAGCTTGCCCAGCAGGAGGAAGTATGGATTAATTACAAAGGTGGTATATCTCTTCCCTTCTACGATCTAGTAGCATTTTATATGGAGTCAAAAGGGGGAATTAAATTTTTTATTTCCGACTTCTTGAGGTCTGAATTTCAAAACTGTAAGTACCTTCTCCCAAGGTATGTTTCGAAATTCGCAGCTGCTCCTGTCGTTTTTGTGCTCAAGGATGGAAGCATAATTAAATTGGTTAGTCAGATATTCTCTTGGTTGATTTGGAAATTTTCCTATACTTGAACAAAGCAGTGATACCAGTTAGAGTAGGTGATGTATATAAATAAGCTTGACTTCGAGCATTAGAGTACATCGGTGGTTTTCAATATGTTTCCAGTTCAGTTTGGCATCCAATATGATTATGTTTTAAGGCATTATGATTCCATAGCCCAATGAATACATTGTACAAAGGGAGATTTTTAGTTTGCAAGATGTATATCATTTCAGTGAGTGCAAAACCTCTTCGATTGCAGTGAATAAATGGTTTCGGTTTTAGAAAAGGCATAGGTAAAATGATAGGTTTCACAATTGACAAGGTTGATTTCAGGTCGCCCAATGGATGAAGGCATGTGGTCTATTTTTATTGGTGCTTTATAGGAAAGCACCATCCCTAGATGGAGCCTATGTTGGAATAGATATTGATTTTTTCTCAGTGACGGTTGAGATTCCTTTGGAAGGTATTAGGGTCACGAACAACCGTCAGATCTCAAAAAGGTGTGAGGAGGTTACACCTCGAAATCCTTCGAACTTTGCATATTCACAAGTTTTCGTTCGTGAGGGAAGAAAATATTTGAAGTCACGAAACCCGAAGTCCATCTGGATCATGGATCCATCCAGAGGAAGTGAGACCATCCCAAGCCGTTGGATCCGATAAATTTATGTAGTCGTTAGTCATGAGTTCCTTCGAGGATTTGCGAATCGGAGTATCAAGGAGTAAAAAATCCCAAGGTCTGAAGTTGCGAAACACGAAGAGATCACCACCATTGGTTTTCGGAGGGGGGAACAACTCGAGAGCCTTTTAGGGGCTGGGTTTGTAATGCCATTTCTTTCAGTAAATATAGAACAAAAGCCAAGAGATTCTATACCTCGTCACTGTGTAATTTTGTCTTTTCTTGTATCGTATTCTTAAGATTTACATTCATTCTTTCTTCTTTATTTTACATATTCATCTTGTAATGGCTCTAATTCAGCAATACCTCTGTTGGGGTCATTTATTGGGTATCCTATTAGGTTCAACTTTTCCTCTGTTTATGCTGTGAGCAAAACAAGACCTGTAACTTGATTGTTTTTGCCTAGATTACAAGTTATATATATGCATGGTTGTCTTTTGAAGTTATTTTTTATTCCTCTGTTGAAATAAAGATTAGACTTATTGGAATAAGATAACTAACTCTTTGTTTCAGTCTTCTTCATCCCCTATCTTCTATCCATCTCCCTTATTTTAATTAAATTAGGCAAATGAGGTCATGCGTCTTCATTTCTATTTTATAAATGATTGAAAGGCCTGTTTTAGACCTGGTTCTAGAAGCCTCATATGACCGATCAATCGAAAAATTATTATTTCGTTTAAAATATGCTAAGGCTTGGTTCTATTACAGCCTAGAGTCAACTCTTGTGACAACACCCATTATCATTATCGGTGGGTTGTATCACGTTTCTTAATGACATACATCAATGAACTATAATCAAATAGTTTCTCACTTTGTTCGACTTCAACACATCTATTCACATGGTACAAACGCGTACCATGACAGTTGATTTGAAGACCTCGGGAATGTAGTAGCATCACCTCTTTTATGTTATTGCCCGAGTTGCAATTGGATAGTACCACTCCTCACATCGATACTTGTGAAGGATCAATCATATTACTCTTTCCTATAGATATCCTTTACTGATTCTGAGACATATATCCATTGTGTATCTCTTTCATGGTTATGATCTCTGTTTGACATGGATCCATTGTGTATCTCTTTCGCGACCATGATCATTTCTTTCTATATATAGATTTTTCATGGATCCATAGTGTACTTGATTGGAGGCCATGCTTGTCATCACATCTGAGCATGGGTATGTCTGCCTCAGGTATTGCGTACTCTAACTTGTTTCTATGTTTGGATGTTGTCCTTAGATTGGATTCCAATGACCTTCACTTTGGCACAATGCTCTTTGAATATTTATAATGTATTTTGGCTATCAATTTATCTTATGACCTCACACATTAGGGGGCATATGTTAGAACGTCAATTGCAACTATTGAAACATTTATGCTCTTATTGGTCTAATCCCTATCCTCCTTATAGATAATTATTCCCCATGCCTCCTTTAGTCCTTCTTAAAAACATTTTTTTGGAGGATGTACATACCCTATCTATTATGCAGCATGCATATACAGAGGCTACCCAAGGGACAATCACATACATTTCAATAAATGCTTAAAGAATATAATTATTCCTAAATAAATGTTGAGTTACGAGTTTGGTTAGTTTCCTAACTCCTTTTACCCATACTCAACCTCCTCTAACCAACTAGAGACTGCATAAAAGGAGAATTTTCCTCAAGGAGAAAGGTAATGATACTTTCCACATAAGAGAAAACACCTATTTGGCTATCCCTGCCAAGTCTATAAGCCCATACATATCCCCGTTGCTACTGGTTTTTAGCCTCTTTCTGATCACCAACCTATCTAACCAAGAGTCTCCTGTATATTCTTATTGGGTCCATGGTGAATTCAATGTCAAAATCAATCCTTATAGCAGGAGCCAGGTGGTCGAATATGAGATTTATTTCAACAGGGCAATGCCACATTGGACATTGAAAATATGTAACTACCTAATTGTTGTTCATCAATAATATAGAAACTCATTCCTTCGAAGTGTATTGTTTTGGTATTGTTTAAATATGCAATTATTATATATATGATTCATAGTATACTAATTGTTTTGATCTTTCCATCATTTTTCATAAGACTAACAAGTAGTTAGTATAACTACCTCTCTGTATAGGTCTACTTGTTTGAGGTTCTTGCAGGCTGCAGAGGCACCACTGGAAAAGAGTGAAGAGACTCCGACAATTGGGAACAACATCAACCGTTGGACTCTTGGTGAGTCAATCTTTCTCTTTCTCCCATTAATTAGTTATTTCTTTGTAATTCGGTTATAATATCTTTGCTTTGTATTCATTATGGAATTTCTTCTTGTACGGTCATTGGTACATTGTAGTAAGCCCACTACTACAAGGGATTTTCCCTGAAAGTAGATAAGATATCTACTATAGAGTTAAACTCTTGAAAAACATGATGATGGGGAGGATATTCAAACCCAAATTCAATTCATTTTGAATGCTCCAACACGTGAACAATAGCTATATTTTCCATTATAAAAATCCACTTTATTCAACTAATTACCATGAACGAATCCCCATATACATATGTTCCAAATAATTAAAATATCAGAATAAAACAAAAGTACACACCATGTACAAAATGTGAGCATGGAGCAAAACTCCAGGATAAATAAGTTACACAATAAATCCTTAAAGAATAGGAGAACCTTGTCCAAATAACCAAATACATTTATACATCACAATTCACCTACCCACAATTGAATACATGATCTCTATATATACCTAATCACACCTACACACGAGGCCCCTTTACTATTAGGCCGACCCTATAACATATATATTTACACATTACATGTACATTTAACTCCATATATTCCCCCCCTTGGGGTCATATCATATACATTTAACCCTATATATTCCCTCTTTGGGTAAGAAAAAGCTTCTTTACATATTTGATTTTGGCCTACTTCAATAATAATTTTACTACCATCAATCCATCACAATTTTACTTCAATAACAACATGTTTGTTTATAAGGGGTAAATCCCATCGTTTTCTCATTATTCGGGACTCTGCATGTAGTATCCAATTTTATGTCTCTATATAGAGAATTCGTTAGATGGTTATAAGCCATGTTATTAATGTCCTTGTCTTAGATAAGTTATTTGATATTTTTTTTTAATTAACATACCAGATTCATAATTGAATGTAGAGCATTGAAGATGTGTAAACATCAAATGTTGGTAATTGATGAATACCATGCACATGATGAGATATTATCCAATGAGAAGAGCTTGGATAAATATCCATGTATATGTATATATTTCTGTGGTGGCAACATGAAAATAAGAAATGTGATTTACAACATATGATAGGGCATAGTGGTATAAGCCCTTAGGATGAAAATAATTACTCATATAGGATAGAATTGTATAGCATGAGAAATAAGAGGCACCAAACATAAATGAAGAGGAATACAACCTTTTTGAAGGGATTGTTTTTGATGGAATATCAAAGGAGGGTCTCAACAGTGATTTGAGCAAGTTGATGGAGGATTCTTTGAAACCTATGTATGGCATCCTTACCTTGTGATTTTGGTAAACCAATAATGAATTCCATTAATATCTAGATTCCCATATTTTATTAGGTATGTGTAAAGGTTAGGTATTTTATTTTATTTTATAAAGAATGTTAGGTGTGCCAAAAATTCTCTTAGAAATTTTTGAATATCTTTCTTCACTCCTCCCCCCCAGAAACGTTTTTTTGATCCTTTGATATGTTTTACCCTAAATGTCCCACTGATTTGGAATGGATCATTGTATAATTTTTCATTCATGTTGGTACTTTCTGGGTTGAAAATTGGAGGAGATGTCTTGCATGGCCCATTTTAATGTTAGGTCCCAGTTTGGAGATTTGGGTTCTGAAACCTTATGGATCCATTTTGAGGCATCAAGAAACAAATTTTTGGGTCAAAATTTTGTGGGCATAGAGCCCCTCCCCATTTTTCTACACATCGATACCTTTCCAATCATGAAAATATCACCTCAATCGAAGCTCGTATGCAAAAGTTATGACTCCCGCAAGTTGACCACTAGGGTAAGAGTGTATGTTACATCAACCCCCATTACTCACACTTGTGGGGATTTCCATGTGCGGAATTTAAATATGATTCTAGAAGGTCCAAAACCTTAGCACTAATTGAGGGTTGAGGATGTAAAAACCCTAAACCTAGACAACTATTAGACTATGTTAAATATTGGGCCACTAGGAAGAGAGGGGGTTCCATTCTTTAACATGGTAATTATTCCATAGTTGAGGAGATCCTTTAAGAGTGGAGTCTCCTTCTTCTTCTTTCTCCAATTTTCTCTACAAATGTGTGTATTATTGTTTAGCTAGATCTATTCTATGCAGGTTCAACACATTTACATGGTATCAGAGCCAACAGACTACTAAGAAAAAGATACACCAAAATTTTTCAGGTACAAAATATTGAAGACAGTGGAAAGATGGATTCCCAAAAAGAATGCATTCTTACACCTTACAACTATTTTTCATGGAAGGAGAAAATAGCCATACATCTCTCGATCTCCTTTTTCACATATCTTCTTGTAAGACTACCAATGAAGCCTAGAACATGTTGGAAGGGATCTTTGGAAAACAAGATGATATGAGGGGACACATGATGGAGGTGGAGCTGCTCACATTGGATCCAAAAATCTTCGACAATATCCAATATTTCTCTACAAAATTCAAGGATTTACTATTGCAACTCAAAGCTTGCGGGGTTGATAAATCGAAGGCGGAGAAACAAATGATTCTCTCCATTCTCTCCAAGCTTGGTCTTGAATTCTCTATATTCATATCCACATTCCATTCTATCATATTCACCTCTGGTGCCACCTGGAAGATGCCTTCTCTTGAGGACTTTATCGAAGCCCTGACACAAGAGCAAACCAAGCTCATCAACATGGGCACAATCAAAGGCCCAAAGGCGCATGCACTCACTGTGAAAGATGGCAGCCACAAATATCATAAATCTAAAGATAAATATAAATGGAAATCTAATTCACATCCGAAGAAGGAAAGGTACACAAAACCCTTCACCAATGCCTCCGGATCCAAAGGGGAAAAGGGACGAAAAGGGGAGAAATGCACATACTATCACAAAGTATTCCATTCAGAATCTGCATGCATGAAAAAACAAATAGATATGATGTCTCAAATACTTCAGCAAAACAACCTTGGAGATCGCATTCTCAAGGGTTCCAAGAAGAAGAAGCCAGAAGATCTAAATTCCAAGAAAGGCAATTCTAGCCATGCCTTGATTGCCATTAACTCCTCTCTCGATGTTTGGATCGTTGATTCAGGAGCATCACATCACATGGATGCCTCAAAAGAAGCATATTCTTCTTTGGATGCATGCAAAGGTCCTCCCATTATGATGGGGGACAACTCTTCTTTCGAAGTCACCGACAAAGGAAGGATTGAACTCACCAACGGAAGCTTCAAGAATGTGTTGCATGTTCCCAAGCTTTCTGTCAACCTTCTCTCCATTTATCAGATGATGAATTTCAGCACTGGAAATAAATTCATATTCACACCAAACTCTGTGGACATCTACGATAGGCAAACCAATTCCAGGATTTCTACCGGTGAGGTAAATCATCAGTCTAGATTGCATAGTTTTTATGAATTCATTGGACCTGATTCTTCTTTACTACTTACTCATGTTGATGAAAGTAGTAGGATATGGCAAGAAAGGTTTGGAAATTTGAATTTTAGATACATGCAAAAGCTTAGCAAGAACAAATTGGTTGATGGTCTACCATACATCCATTTCTTCAAGGGAGTGTGTGAGGGATGTGTTCTCGGGAAACACCCTCAAAAGAAATTCGACAAGGGAAAGTCTCAGAGAGACTTCGCACCTTTAGATCTGATCCATGGTGACCTCATGGGTCCTTTTCTGTATCCATTGATCAAAAAAGAGAGGTTTGTTCTCACTTTTGTTGATGATTTCTCACGTTTTACATGGATCTACTTTCTCAGGAAAAAAATTGAGGTCTTCCAACACCTCAAAGATTTCAAATCCCTGGTTGAGACACAGTCCGAAAAGAAGATCAAAGTTCTCTGAATTGATAATGAGGGAGAGTATGTGAATCATGAGATTCACAATGTTTTCCATGAGGCAGGGATTCAGTTGCAGCACACAGTTCCCTATACTCCGCAGCGAAACGGAGTTGTTGAGAAGAAAAAACGATCTCTAAAGGAGATGGCATCTTGCATGTTGCATGCAAAGTCACTATCATAGAGACTACGGGACGAAGCACTTAATTTTGCAACATACATCCAAAACAGATCTCCCCATAGATATGTCAAGGATAAGACCCCCTACAAGGCTTGGATCGGCCTCAAACCGAAAGTAACCCACTTTCGCATTTTCGGTTCACGTGCATGGGCCCGGATTCCCTCTGAAAAGAGGAAGGCACTTGATCCACATAGAACTGAGTACATTTTTGTTGGCTACCCTAATGGTGTGAATGGATATTGGCTTATTGATAGATCGAATCATCATTGAGCATAGTGTCCAATTCGAGGAAAGTGTCTCGCATGTACCTCAGCAGCCGCATGCAAACACCTTCACTCTTCCACATGTCCGAGATGATGACCATGCACATGCTGACCCTTCTTCAAATGAGAGTTTTGATTCAAAGGACTCATATGATTCAGATTCAGAGTCAGTGCAGTCAAATGTAGAGTCAGAGCATCCAGATGCAGTTGCAGAGCTACAGCAGAGGCCCAAGTGGGCATAGACTACTCTTAAGGATGCAGGGGATCTCATTGGTGATCCAGTCGATACTAGGAGGACTCGATCTGATTTCGAGGAGCCTCTTGTTGCACTCACTTCCATCGAACCATTGTCTTCCAAGCATCTTTTCTTGGTTCAGTCTTCAGATTCATAGTCTTATGGAGAGGCTGTTGGAAATCCATTTTGGGAATCTGCCATGTAGGAGGGGTACAATTCCCTCCTTGAGAACCAAACTTGGGATCTGGTTCCCCTTCCTTCTAGGAGGAAACTTGTCATATACATATGGGTCTACAGGACCAAGAGCGCAGCAGATGGACAGATTAGCAGATACAAAGCTAGGCTTATTGCCAAAGGCTTTCAACATGTTCATGGTATTGACTATGATGAGACCTTCGCTCTAGTAGCGAAGATGGATTACATACGATTGGCACTTGCCATTGCGGCAGCCAAAGGATGGGAATTCCATTAGATGGACGTGAAGAATGCATTTCTTCACAATGATCTCTCTGAGGAGATATACATGGAGCAGCCCCAAGGATTTATGCAGGACTCATCTTCGGTATGTCGACTGGAGAATTCACTTTATGGCCTCAAGCAGGCTCCGAGGGCATGGTATGCCAAGATGGACTCCTACCTGCTGTCACATAAATTTGTACGTTGTAAATCAGACCCGAATGTCTACATGCTCAGGATGGATGATTCACTTCTACTTTTAGTTTTGTGCGTTGATGATTTGTTGATCAACGGTTGCTCGACTTCAGCGATTACTGCAGTCAAGAGGATTCTACATGAAAGGTTTTAGATGACGCACATGGGTCCACTACACTTCTTCCTTGGACTCGAGAACAATCAGGATGCATCAGGCATCAAACTATCTCAGGCCAAGTATGCACGGGATCTCCTTGAGAGATTTCACATGACAGACTGCAAGTCTGCTCTGACTCCTTTTCTATCAGGAGTCAAACTTGAGGATGGCAGGGAGACTCCATTGGTTGATAGCACATTGTACAGATAGCCAGTGGGGAGCTTTTTGTATCTCACACACTCTAGACCAGACCTCTCATATGTAGTTGGCGTAGTTTCCAAGTTCATGCAAGAGTTGCATGAGTTACATTGGAAAGCTACAAAGCATATCCTTCGATACGTATAGGGAACCATCACCTTTGGGATTAATTGTGCAGTAGACTCTACATTAGATCTCATCGGGTTTACCAATATTGACTGGGCTGGCGATAACATTGATCACAATTCCACATCTGGTTACTCACTTAGTCTTGGTTCCAGGCCTATTTGTTGGTCGAGCAAGAAGAAAGCTACCATTGCTCTATCTTCAGCCAAGTCAGAGTACAGAGGGGTGGTTAATATAACCATTAAGGCTATGTGGCTACAACATTTTCTCACTGAGTTGGGAATTCAATTTCATCGGTTGATCGTCATCTAGTGTGACAACTAGAGCACTCTGAAGTCCTACAGAGATCCAGTTCAGAGGTAGTGGATGAAGCACATAGAGATCCACATGCACTACATCTGGGACTTAGTACACTAGGGGATCATCAACTTATAGTTTTTTCCTTCAACAGAATAGACGACAGACATCTTCACCAAGACCTTCACTGAGAAGAAGTTCCATTCTATGAGAATTTGACTTGGAGTGAAGGACAC
>SNQJ01S0013547.1:150855-164444 GCA_010110895.2 Picea sitchensis
CTCTCCTATATTTTAGGGGAGAATATTCCACCTGGGGAATATTCTCTTTCAGTTGACACTTCAGTTTGACTAGTTGAGTTGAGTTTAGATGTTGCATCGGTTTTATCACCAGGCAACATTGGGATCATCACCATGCTAATTCGACCTTGCCTTGGTGTCATCACCAGACTGGTGCATTACCATTGATTCCCTAAGTTAACTCCTCACTACTCTCTGTTCAGATATTTAACTGAAGACTAGTTGACTAGTTAACTCAACTAGGTGGCAGTTCACTCTCGTAACTGCCTGGGAGACTAGACTAGGTGGCAGTTCACTCTCGTAACTATTGGTGTGTGTCCAGATCACTCTATACCACAAATATGGCGCATTGGTTCACGTCCAGGTCAAACTCATTGAGCTATACAGAGTATATCATGTGTAACCTATTCATNCTATTCTTTCTCTCCTTCTTCTTCTTTCTCCAATTCTCTCTGCAAATGTGTGTATTATTATTTAGCTAGATCTATTCTATGTAGTTTCAACACATTTACACTTCCAATCTCAATTACATTGTAGATCCATGTGGAAATATACCAAATAGTTGTTCATGGACATGAATAGGCAATACAAAGTAGACACATGCCATAGGATGCCATAGTCATGAACAAGGCCCAGTGGAAACCAGTCTCAAAATAAATCTGAATATATATGTGTACAATGGAGTACAATCTGATCTCCCATGATCACTGAAGTCATATAGGTCTTGGTCCAATGAAAGACAACAACAAAATATGAATGCTTCTATTGTAAGTTGGAGGTCTTCTACACTATTCGCCGAAGGTGCGAGTCTACATCATGTGAATAGAGGAGTTGAGGTCGAACACAATGAGACTTCGTTTGATTACTGGTCATTAATGTATATTGTTAACAAATGTGAGACAACACACCAATAATGAAAGTAGGTATCAAGGAACTGAGTACATTCTTACAAGTGTGAATAAGGATGTTGAGGTCGAACACTTGAATAATCCATTGATGAGGAGACATTGATGTATTCCCAATTGTCGATGGTGGGAGAACTTGCCACTGATGATTGCAAGCCTCTAGGTGTGATAATACTGTAGGCCTCATTTCCAGAATATATGAGCTGAATTCGATGAAAGGAGACCTATTGAAAGGAGAGCATTAAGGCATCTCTCATCAGTGAGCACGAGGTACAAAGCAATAGCTTGATGATTTGAAGGAGATCGGATGAATAGGATTTTCACGAACCAATGACCCTTTGCATATCTCACATGCACCATATGCAAGTAGTGCATGAAAGAGACCCTCTAAATACCAACCAATAAGGAAGACTACCGAAAAAGGTGAGGAAACCACCAATAAGGATAATGGCATCCAAGACACTGCACGAATCCCAATGTGTGAATAGATTTATTTTCTTCGAACAAAAGGGAAACCCCCCAGTCAATGACCAATGAGGAGATGTTGACTATTGAGTTCAAGGTTACCTACCCATAATGAAAGTAGGACCAGGGTGCACAGTAGGACTACAAATTCATGTGACTCTGAGACACACTGAGAGTATAGCCAACATGCAAAGTCAAGAGTTATGAGAAATGGTCGACACATGATTATAGACATCCTTTGAAGAAGAGTATGAGACATATGGATAACTCAGGAAGCATAGAATTGATGATAAAGCTTCGTGATGCATGAGGCATCAACAAACTCTCCATATGGACTGGGAGAATAACCAATCGGAGGAGTAAACTCTAAGTAATGAGCTCAGCTTCCTAAGGTCATACTAAACCCAAACTTTGGATGACAATGGACTCAAAATTTTGTGCTCTATTCAAAGGCGAAACGACTGCTACCGATATGAGATAATATTCTTTTCCCACCCGTCTTTTTTTTATTTAGGCAAATAAATTCTATGATACAAGAGAGGAAACAAGTGTCGCGAGTAAGAAACTAGCTCCAAACAATGGAACATACCTATTCTCAATGCAAGGAACTACATGCGGGGCATGGACACTCAGAGGAATGTTTCCTCTTAGGGTACAGGGTGTCAAGTTGCAAAGGATATAAACAAGGCTCTACTTGGCTAGTGATGCAAATTTCTGAGGTAAGAGGCTTATAATGAGAAAGTGGTAATCGACAATAGGATCAAAACTACAAATAAGATAATGGAATGCAATTACAACTTAACTCCAAAGAATGTCATTTTTTGTATATTTAGTCCCCTAGGCCCGAAAAAGTATAAAATAATACCGAATAGAACTCTTCTATCCAATGGTGACTAGAGTATTCATTTTTTCGTAAATATACTACTTGGTCCAAAAAAGGGTTAAACTTACACCAAATAGACGTCCTTTCAAATCCATTTAATGAGTGTAAAAGAGACAAGCTCACTCGACAATCTTTTCATTTTTTAGATATTTGGAAAAGAGCTTAACTAAGACTCAAAGATGTTGTTCTAAGCAGTATATCATGGGGGAGGCCAAGGCTCCTGTGAAAGAATTATTTCGAAAGTCAAAAACTCACAGGTAGCTAACACAATCTTGGGAGAACCCATAACTTTCCAAGCCGAGAAGGATAAAATACTAGCAGAGGATCCATCATCTACAATATCATTCCAATCAAAGAAAACCATCCTAGGACTTGGAGGGAATGTACTCAAATAGAGTGGAATGCTCTCTTGTTCAGAAGGTACGAGACTAGAAATGTTAAGGACATCGTCGAAATATGCATCACCCCCCAAAAGAAGAGTGGGATTGACCAAAGATTGCATCGGCAATGTCACTTCCTTAGGCTTGTCACTCTGCAAGAGAAGAGTGGGATTGTTAAGTACCTGAATAGATATGAAGATAAATCTCATAATAAACCCACAATATCAACAAGAATAATCCATACCATTCACCAAGTATTGAACACAAAAAATAGACAAAACCCTTGAGGTAGGGTAACACCATATATTATTCCTTATGGAAGGAATTCACTCTTCAAGCAATACGTGCTTGTTACAATGACAATATTCTTCACTATATTTCATTACATTGGTTACACTTCTTTATATATCTCTCTCTATCTCCTAGGAACCATCTAGAGAGCCTTCTCACATTTATTACATCTAACTACCATAGTGGGCCTCTATTAATATAGTGGACCTAGTCCACCTTGTATTGAATGACCACATTCTCATATATTAAATGACTTCCACTAATAATACACAACCACATTCCCATTGGGTACCTCCATAGGTACCCCATAGTACCTCCCTAGTTATACTACATTACATCCCCCTTCACATGTTTTGTCCTTGAAACACGAGAAGAAACCATACAATATGAGTGGCTAAGCAATGTAGCCAACTGGTACCAAGTATGACCATCCATCCATCCCAATGGACGTCGAACATGATGTCAATCTACTTCCTTTCCACCCTGATCGTGCTCTGCATCATGTCGGGGTTTCCATGGGATTGTTTCTATAGCCCGATCTCTTCTTGTAGTGCTAGGAGTCCTCCATGCACCTTCTCTTGATTGGTTTCATTTCTAGTTCCCTATTGGTGCATAAATGTGTTGATTGTCACACCCTTTCCTGGATGACTGTTGTGTTTCTATATGATGTGGATGGTGATATACAACAACTGTAGGAATATGTTCTTTTTTCTTCAAATCTACAAAACATTGTTCCTTTGAGTCAATGACCTCCTTAGCTTCCTGACTATGTCCTTCCTCTGGTTTTTCTTCATCTCCTTTTGTAGACTCTGCCTCCAATTCAACTTCGGACTCGACAATAACTTCTTTGTTGGTCAATGTGGGCCCATATTTTTTACTAAGAGACACATCCTACAATGTGAATTTCTTTTTTCTGTACCAAATCTTTAGAAACTTCTTTTTTCACATTAATATTAACTGTACCAACTGATTCCATCCAAGGATATCCCAAAACAATATCTTCATCAACCATATTTATAGCATGAAAATCAGAATGCAACACATATTTTTCCATGGTGATCTTCAAATATTTAAAAATTTGAACATTTTCACCCTCAACCTGTGTGTTGTGAATATTCTTTGCAGGAACTTGCAATCTATTAACCAACTAAATATTGATAAAATCTTGTTTGCAACTAGGGTTAATAGAAACGATGACATTTTCTTTATGAATACAACCATGAGCTTGTAATATAGATTTTCCACATGAAAATAAACTCTCGGTGATGTCTTTATCCTTACTCTTTGTATGATACCACTTGTCCTAAATTAGTTTTTCAAGTGCTTCCTCAGAAAGTGACATCCACTCAGAATGGTGAAATGATTGCCACCATATGAGAGCATCATCTTTGAAACCCCAATCTACAAAAGATTTCCAGTTCTCTTTCCATAATGACTTGTGAGATTGTATAAATTATTCAATACTAGGGCCATCATCTCTTCCAGTAAAAAATATCACGCTTGGAATAAATCTTCAACAAAAACTAACGCTTAAAAATAACTTACTGTGCAAATCGCGTGGCTTTTTCCAGAAAAACCATGAAAATTGGCCGAATTTAAAATGATCATAACGTTACTTCCCGGACACTGTTTTGGCTAATTTTTTTTTAAATTGGGTATGTTTCCGAGAGGAATTAAAATATCCAATTTGTTTGGCCAAATTATGCTCAGAAATTTTCATATCAGAACCTGAAGTGCGACACCCTCTTTTTTTTTCTAGAAAAAATCTACAAAAACAACCAAAAAAATCTCCCCTTCTTTGGCCAAGGAAAGTGCTCTGATACCACTTGTTAAGAACCAAATACTTGCATACAGAAACACCACAAAGATTTAGATAAAAATATAGAAGAGCCACACTTTTATTATAATAAAACCCTTGAGGTAGGGTAACACCATATATTATTCCTTATGGAAGGAATGCACTCCTCAAGCAATATTTTTTTGTTACAATGACAATATTCTTCACTATGTTTCATTACATTGCTTAGACTTCTTTATATAGCTCTCTCTATATCCTAGGAACCTTCTAGATATCCTTCTCACATTTATTACATCTAACTACCATAGTGGGATTTTATTAATATAGTGGACCTATTCCACCTTACATTGAATGACCACATTCTCATATATTAAATGACTTTCACTAATAATACATAACCACATTCCCATTGGGTACCTCCCTAGGTATACTACAGGGATCAGTCGAAGATTGCATCAACATGACCACTTCTTCAACCATTGGTTGAATAGGATGTGAGACAACATGGTCTAGAGATTCATCACCCCCAAAAACATGAGTGGTGTCGACCGAAGATTGCATTGACATGATCGTTGGTTGAATGAGATGTGAGACAACAAGATCAAGAGACACATCACCCCCCAAAATAAGAGTCGTGTCATCCAAATATTGCATCGGCACGACCGTTGTATCAACCAAAGAAGGATTAGAATGTTGGGAAACCAAAGATGACTCAGAACTCGAAGGGATATCATACAAGGACTATGTTTCTTGTACCACGACAGTAGCAGGGCACATACGAGTTAGATGATATCCTTTGAAAATTATGCAAAGGAACTTGGGATTACGTCCTATACGTCGAGGCTTCTCAATCGTATGACTTCCCCCAGCATGGCTTGTGATGGCTGGTGACATGCTCCCAACATGACTTGCAGAGGGTAGTAGTTTATCTTCAACATGACTTGCAGAGGTTGTTGACCTACCCTCAACATGACTAACAGAGGTTGGTGATGAATCCCTAACATGACTAATAGAGGTTGGTGATGTTTGTGTAGTGTGACTAGCAGTGACTAGAGTTGTACCCTGAGCATGACATGCAACGGTTGGTTGTTGGTATTCAACATGACTTGCAGAGGTTGTTGGCCTATCTACAACATGACTAACAAGGGTTGGTGATATAAGGCCAGTATGACTCACAGTGACTGGACTTGTGCTTCCATCATGACTTGTAGCAGTTGGTTACTGGTCTTCAACATGACTTGCAGAGATTGTTGACCTATCTCCAACATGACTAGAAAAGGTTTGTGATATAATGCTAGTATGACTCGTAGTGATTGGAATTGTGCTTCCAACATGACTTGCAGTGGATGGTTGTGACATATGAGACCAAGGTTCTGGGAAAGACTGGTTTTGAGAGATTATAAGATAAGTAGGGTTCTGGTATACACCATGGCCCTATCCGGCAGGATAGTATCTTCCTCCAAACTGATTCATAAAATATTGTAAGGGTATCATCACTGAGGAAACCACTTGCGTGGAGAAAGCGACATGACATGGGTTACTCAGGTGAGGATATATGTTTCCCCCAGATGAAGGAACTATGTGAAGGGGGTTTCCCATACTATAAAATAGACTCCCCCTGGATGAAACACTAGAGGACAAAAGGATGCCTGCCATGTGAAAATAATTTGTAGGAACTGTCATAACGGAAGAAGGATAGATAGATGAGAGTTAATAAGTAGAAGGACCACCCATTTGAGAGCTTTCTCCTGGAAAAGTGAAGCTAGGATCGGGTCCAGAGGAAGAAGTATTCCAACCTCCAATCATGGGAGTTTGTTGAGGGATATGGCCCGCACCAAACGAAAAGGGAGAAAAAGGAGGCATCATGCTCCCAGACCAAAAACTAGGATTCACATAAGAAGATGAGACAAAGGATGGTGAGTACGAAGACATGTCTGGCATACCAAAAGGAAAAGGATTAGAGGCCCAAGGTATTGGCTGAGTATCATGATTTGGCGTACCACTCAAAAATACAAAAGGATTCATCCCTATGGAATGAGAAAGACCATGGGCTAGGTAGCACTAATTGAGGGATTCACGGGGGCTCCACTAACCATAGAAATGAAAACTCATGATGCAATACAAAATATTAAGGCCAACTAATAATCAGAGAGCACACCAAAGTAAAGAAAAAAGGCCAATGCACACAAATAGGATATAGTGGTTGAAAAAGGGGCCTCCCTCACTAGAGTAGGCATGTCTCGTCCAAGAGGGGCCTGAGACTCCCTTCAAAAGATTGGAGGTATCAGAATCATTTATAAGGGCCCTCGTGGGATTAACAATGGAGTCAGTCAGATCCCCCCGAAGAGTTAATCCTCCATAAAGGTTGTGTGTTTTTCTACCCTTATCTAACTCGGGGTACCTACATAGTAACCCCTGCAAATAATCTATGTGGCTACTTATGTCAAGCAACTAGAGTCACCACAATATAACTAATGCGTAGGCGGATAGTCATAAGTCCAGTCCACTATATGGGCAAGGTAACAAAGCCCGAAATATTGAAAGCACTGCCTCTCATGGAGGAAAAGGTACTAGAAAGACCCCCATATACAATTGTAACAACATAAATATCTCTGACGCTAGGAAGGTATTAGAGGGCTATCTACACAACCAACTTCGTGAAATCTCTGGTGTGAGCGGAGCCTCCTGATATCACTAATTACACAATGGGTTTCACCACTCCCTGGTCAGACACATATGTTTAGTTTAATAGCCTTGGAGAAGTTTACTCACAAAAATCCTATTCCAAGCTCCTATGTCCTATACTTGTTTGTGTAATCTAAAAAATAAAATCATTTCTAATCAATTTTAGTTAATCAACGTTACTTTCAATGGATTTTTCTTACTCAAGAGGTGTGGTCATGAAACTGATGGTATTGTAACTCAGCATATAAAAGAAGCGAATATAACAACACTGCTAAGTACTAATCCTGAATTATAATGAGATGGTAAGCTTCTAACTGCAACTTTCAATGCAATCTCTACAATTTCAATGAAATGCAATCTCTCCACATGTGTCAAAATCAATGCAAAGTAGTCAAAAGAGAAAATGCCATAAGAATTTTTTTATTTTATTTTCGATATAAAGAAAATAAAATGCAATGAATGAATAGTAGCTTGATATACGGACCCTAATGCAAGCAAAAAGAGACAAGCCAAGAAGGATACCAAGAAGCAGACACTTAGACCAAGATGCAAGGACAACCAATGAAAAACATGATAAGAAAGAATACCGCCTGAAAATCCAACAATAAGAAGGTTTCCTATCACTATGTAAGCACTCAACAGTTAGGACAAAGACCCAAGAAGACTCAACAACCAACCAAACTTACCCAAAAAACACCAAATCTCAGCCAATAAGCCTAAAATTTTGATGTATGCAACTGTTTGAGAAAAACTTGCATATGTACACACCCTACAGAAAGACAACCCATGTATGTACGTGTTTGTCAAGGGAAAAACTGCGTATATGTAGTAAAACACTGCCAGGGAAAGGATTAAGCCAAGAAACTCAGATGAAAAGTAAAAATATGATGTCAATCAATTAGGAGACAAGAAACTTAGGCTAACAGAGAGTAATTCAAGGAGAAAAACACTCAAAAGCCCAGAAAATAAGATCAATCCCCTGTATGGTCGTCAATTTTGTTATGAGGAAAATCTCTTTATGGCATGGGGTAAACCACGATAGATGAAATGACACAAAGAAATCAACTCTAATCTCAAGTATTATATATAAATGAAATGCCAATAGGACAAGATCAAGAGCCTACCTCATCCAGATGTTTGATGAAGACCATCATTGAGCACGCAACTCAAAGATTTATACCCGCAACTTGTCCTCAACAACCAATATACACAAGCATATGGCGATACATAGAACTAGCATATAGAATAGCATAATCCATTAACATTCATGGAAAATATGCCCATGGAATAATAATTCAAATATTTTTAATATATCAATTGGACGAGAAAATAGTATTTCTATTAAAATGATCAACAGAAGTATATAGGTGACAATTTTTTGCAATGACACATAGCAGAACCGAGAAACTAAGTACCTCTAGTTGGGCCTCCACCACTTCAATCCTCCACCAAAGGCAAGCTCATATAAAGGAGACAATGAGGTTCTCCATCAAAGAAGGAAGAGCTTGGGGGTTGACCAATGAGTTCAGAATTTTAAGGATAAAGGGATGTAGATTCAATGTGAAGTGAAATTTCTCCAAAGTATATTTGCTCTCAAAAGTTGAATTCTCTCTTCTTCCATGGATTCGATATGGCCCAATTTATAGCCTGCAAATGTAACTGAAGGGCCGAGTCAGAACACTTCTAGTATATGGAAGGTCAAGGATCATGGATCACGTGACGTGACATGGAAACCCGACACAATTTTTAATTTTGATCACCAAACCTAATGTACACAAGATTTAATGGAGCAACCTGTGTATACGCATGATGTCTAACTGATAGGGCGCGTATATGTGAAAAAATATGATTTTTTGGCTCTAGAAGTTACATAAAGTTACTTCAAGTCTGCATAGGGAAAATTGCATGGGGTCAGGCAAAATTTTCTATAACAACCACTAGTATATAATGCTTTTTCTTCATTGATATATTTGATGTAAACAGTAAAAATTAAACATAACCCAATATTTAGTAAATATCATATGCAAATCCCGAACTTAGTAAACATATTTACAGTCGTGGATGGACAACATGGATTCTACTCTATGCTCATAGGCATACCTAGGTTGAGCACACTCTAGATGCAAAGCGACACAATATCACAAACGTATTTGGATCCTTGATACACTAAACTTTGGACAATAATGACATCCTAGTTATCTTTTTGTACAATGATGACATAGCAGTTAGCTTTGATGATGTTTCATTATTCACTAAACTCGATGTTAATCAAGTAAATGTTGACATTTCTGCTCTTATAAAAAATTGCCTTCAATCTACATTCTTCACCTACCAACCAATATGAAATTTACAAAAAAACTAAGAGAATCACTACAGAATCTCCCCTCTCCCATCTCATAGCCATTGTATTATGAAACATTTTGAAGAAAAATGTTTGAGTAGTGCCAACTCCAACAATCAACATACATTCTGAATAAAAACCTTTGACAATAAACATACATTTTGAAGAAAACTCTTTGAGTAGTGCCTACTCCAACAATCAACATATTGGATATCTCATAGGAAATAGCAAATCCATCCTAGTGCCAAAGTATCTATGGAACCTCCCCTCTCCCCTCTCATATAAAATCTATTATGAAACATTTTGAAGAAAAAGCTTTGAGTAGTGCATGTTATCATACAATATGTAGCTTGGGAAAAACCCAACCCAATCCATGGATGTGTGATAAATATGGGAGTACCTACCAATGTCACCTTAGATAGACACTCCCCTCACTTTAGTGATGATGAAATCACCACAAGGGGAGAATATCAATGACCCTAGGGAGATCGAGGTGGAAAGTGATATGATGATGAGTCAAAACCCCTATAGCTCAAGCCTATAAGTGAGGAATGACATGGAAAAGAGTCTTGTGAAAGGGTATATGGTTGCCAAGTGGTTTTTACCTACAAAAAAATGTTATCCTTTCCTAGAACAAGACAAATGATCATAAACCAAACCTTTTGTTCTAGGGGATCAAGAAATAATCCGTGCTGTCCCAAATTGCAGCAGTATGGAAATATATAGATCAACAAATAAAGATATTACTAGCTGCAAAATTAACCATCTAAACCATCAAATAATTATTGGGTAATCAACCCCTAAACATGTAGATAATATCCCAATACTTAAACACAAGTTTTGATGGCCAAATAAAGATGCAAAAAGATGTTATAAACAATATATTAGGGCAGCCTTGTGGCTGTAGCAATTGTTTTCTACAACAGCAAGTTCTAGCCACTGAAATTTACGAGCAAAACACCCAAATGAAATCCCTTGACAAGAGGAATAATTAGCACTAATTACTTGCAATTTTCAGCGGTAGAAAGAGTGGTAAATTTTGATAAAAGAGTGAGTTTGCAACAGGCCTAATGGTTGTAGCAATTAGTTTGTAACAACAAGAGAATCACTTGGCTAAAGAAGACACCCTTAGGGATCAAACACGCTTATAGCATGTAGAATTAATCCCAACTAAGACAAATGCAATACCTCAACAATTCATGTATTCCAATGCAATGATTTATATCTCCAATGAAAATTAGATTAGTGCCTTATCAATTGGGTTATGGGGTCTCTTGTGTAAGAGTTGGTTGTGTTACCTCTCTAGGGATGTAAGCCTTTTTACTCCCTAGAGAAAATTAAACTAGCAAGGTAAATCTAGGAGGGTGTAATCCTTTTTACTCTTAGAAATCTTTTCAAAGTAGCTTATCCAAGACAATAGTGATATATATTAGTGGAGGGTGTATTCCTTTATACTCCTCCAAGGGTTTAGACAAGAAATAACCATGGAAAACGAAGAAATAACTGCAATATGAAGAAAATTCCTTACCATTTCCAATAGATAGAAAGTAAAACCCTTCTCTACCAAGAATATTCCACCACAAATAGAAAAGACAAGAATCCAAGAGATAGTGCCTCACTTCTTCACCAAAAGACAAGTAATAGCATCCAATAGCAAGAGAGAGAAAGAGACATGCGATTTTCCCAAGTAGGGTGAAAATAGCCAACACTTATGTAATTCTCAAGTGAGTTGTCTCTAAAATGAAAGTGACAAGCTCGATATTTATGCAACACCTTGTAAACCAATTTTTCCACATACTTAGGGTAAAACACAAATTAGGGAGGCCAATCTCCTTAATTTTCCCCTTTACAAAATATAATTCAAATTTACAAAGAAGAAATCCCTAAATTATTACATCATGCCCTCTAGGGGTGACTTTTTGGCATAATGAGCGAGTCGTTGAGATAATTGAGAGATACCTTTGGACTCCAAAGGCCACTTCTTCATATGAAAGAGTCTTCCTCCATCAAAACGTGTGAATTCATCATCAAACCATCCAAAACCACCAAAACCTAGCCTTCCAAGTGTGAAGTCATGCCCCAGAATAGAAGGATAAGGCCTCCAAAGGAAAACGTTGGGGATGGGAAGGCTAGCAGCTCACCTCAAAGGTATAATCAAGTGCCTCCAATGGAAATATCCCTCATCCAAGATGTCCTGGGGAGAGGGGGTGCATCACCCAATCTATGCGATTCATTTCCCCAAATGAAGGTCCAAGTGACCTTGTGCCTTCATGATCAATATTTTACCTGTTAAGGACCTGCAAAGGAAAACAAGTACACCCTTGAAGGGTCCACAAGTCACAATATCATGCTAAGTAATCAATATCTAATAAAATAACCACCCAAACATGTGCATCAAATCCTCCCTTTTCAAAATAAACTAATGTTGAAAGACCTTATACAATTTTCCAAATTTATAAATCGGAGGGGTGTCATAGTACCCTATTGGGTGAACCAATTACTCAAGTAGGGGATGTTTCCAAGGAGAAACCTTTCCAAGTCATGTAGTTAATGTGAGGTGGATGGGGTTATACTTCCATGTATGGGGTTTCATGACATACAAGGGCTCACATTGTCTCATTTATGGGTGCCTTTGTTGAGGGCTATGTTGATACTGAGAGGGGGGTGAATCAATATCAAGTACAATTTAAAACCTTTTTCAACTTATACTTAAAGCATTCAATTATATCCAATGAGAAATGAACAATATTATAAGAGTTACACCAATACACCACAATACACCATGCACAATATATGAGAAATAATCAATAATTATTGTTCAAGGGAAGTAATGAATTCCAAAGGTAGCTACAGCTTCCAAATGTAAAAGGAGGGATAAACCTCCAAGAGGAAGATACAATCCTCCAATATCAACAGATATTTGAACTCTCCATTCTTTCCCCTTCCTTCCACCCAAGAATATATGAGAGATAATAAAACTTCACATTAAATCATCACCATCAAGCAACCATCACATAGAACCTGATAATGCTTCCTGAGACTTCTTCAATTTCTACAATTATTCAATTCTTGGAATAATTTGATCCTATGGATAATATTATTCAATTTATTCTCTGAAACTTCTCCAAGTTTCACTCCTTGAATCCTCCCCAAAAAGAAGTTATAGAGAGAATGGTAGACCTTGTTCAATTCTGGTTTATTCAGGAGACCAAACTTGTACAAAATGCCCCGTGCTCAATATTTAACATCCGATTCTGAAACTCACATACAATAAACTAAAGTCCGTACTCTTTCCAAAGAAATTTGTCCCACTTCATTTTTATTCTTGATGAATAAGTTATGACTGTTTTACCCAGAACACCTATTTATTGACTAGCTTCAGGACTGGTCAAAAACCCTATCTTCCACAGAGTGTATCTCTATAATTATAGTGAATCAAGGGCTGAAACTTTTACCACAGGTACCTTGATATGTCTTCTCAATACCATAGAAATTTCACCATATGAATCATTCTAGAAAAATAGTTATAGAAAAAATGGTAAGATGACCTGAAAATAACATACCTTAGAACACATCACCAAAAGACTTCATCCTCCCTTGAAATCCAGCCTTCTTTACTTATGATTTCCTCTGAAATTCGACTTGTGTATCAAATGAATGTATAATGATATTTATTTATACCATTTATGTCACTTCCTTTTAACATTAGGGCCGACCTGACACTTTCTTATTTTGTAATTCTTTTATGTAATTATCTTTAGGGCCTACATGTACTTCCTTCTTCAATTCACTTTGTCATCTTCAAAAATTCATTTCTCCTCAA
>SNQJ01S0013547.1:191420-212093 GCA_010110895.2 Picea sitchensis
ATCATTTCTTCCGTGAAAATTGTCCAAGTGATGAGTGATTTGTGAGAACAAAGCTATCGATACCATACAAATTGATTGGGTTCTAAATATAAAGAAGCAATTCATACCTTTTGTGTATGTGGCACATTATGTAGATCAAAGAATTGCTCCATCTGAAGTATCCATGTGATTGGGTCCTTTCCATCAAACTTCTTCATATTGATCTTAGGAACGTGGTTGGTCTTCGACCCAAAGTTGGAGTTTCTCCATTATTGATTCACCTTCCTTGTGGCCTCATCATGAATTTCATGGGATACATTTTCACTTTTAGGTGTCCTCTCTATCAGAAAATTTTTCAATCCTTCCATGATCTCCCCTTCTAAACCATCCATCTTAGTATCCAACTTAGCTTCCATTGAATCCATCATCTCTTGTAGTTCATATTTGGTTACTGTCTTCTTTTGTAAATCATTTATGTCCCTACACATTTCTTCACCTTCATCAAGAGTCCAAGTAGGATTGTCTGGAGGCTTATTTGGTGTAGAAGTTCCCTTTTTTGGTGGCATGTTTGCCAAGTATCACTTTAACCCTTGATTTTGAGGTGGTTCTGCTAGACAATCTTCATTTTATTGTATCTCCAAAATTTCGTCCCTTCTGAGTATAAAATTTTATTTTTTGTAGGTCTCTAATATTTCTTCTTTTCAATGCCATAGGTCTGATAAAAATTGGATGTGCGAAGTGGAATTTACGGTAACTTCCCCACAAATTGCTGATTTTTTGCCTTTCCAGGAGATCTCACTTGTATAGCGTGCCCCTCACAAAATAATTTATATAAAATTTTGAAACTCGTACCATAACTACTAAGGGTTTTGCACTATCCAATGCAACTAGTCTCACTGAATTTGGATACTCTAGGAAGAATTTATGATTGTTTTACCCGAAACACCTGATTGAGACTAGTCAATAGTACTAGTCAGATACCCTATCTTCCACAGGGTGTATCTACAAATTTCAGATGACACAGAAGCTACAATTTCTACCACATATACCCTAATAATTTCTGAGAATATCCTCTAGATTTCAGGGTTTGAAACGTTACAAAAAATATTTTACAGCGAAAATTCCGCAATGACTCAATTCAGGATGATTCTAGAACCCTATCTTACAAAGGTTGTATATCCAAAAGTATAAGGCCTCAGGAGCTGAAATTTTAACCCAACGTACCTTGATCCGTATACTAAATATCCTCCATGCCATTCCTTTTGAATCGTTTTTGAAAAAAATTATAGAAAAAATTTCACAGTGTCTTAGATGTAGTAGCGAAACCCCAAGACCTTGAGGTTTGATACCATATGTTAAGAACCAAATATCAATATAGCATAGAAAAACCTCAGCATAAGTACTCAACGCCTTGAAAAGGAGAGAATTTCAGATAATAATCCTCTTTGAGGGGGCAACCTCCCTTTACCCCACATAAATGTTCAAGTACAAGATGATTTTAAATGAAAATGTCTCCTTGGTATATATAGGAGACTAGGAGGTATAATTACAACTAATGGAATAAATCCGACATAAATAAAATAACATTACTAATGTAATATGCCCCAATTAAGGGGTAATGAGCCAATATTAGAACTTAACAATTGTAGCCTCCTTCTAGTTGTAGCTAGAGAATTGGGGAGTTGGAGCTTCCCTCGGGTTGTAGCCTGAGAAACTAGGGGGTTGGAGCCTTCTTCCAGTTGCAACTGGAAAACAAAGGAAGTTGGTGCTTCCAATGAATGTAATTCTTAAAGACATATAAGAAAAAATATTTTGTGGTTTTCTCCCACTTTGGGTTTCCACGTAAAAACATTGGTGTACTGTCTATGTGTATGATTGCTCATTTATTGATTGTTTATTTACTCTGCAACTATTGGATGATAATGCTACACTGATATAAAACTTGCATTTTATGGTTAAAATGGATTAGAATGCTCTATTATTGATTCACCTCCCTCTCAGCAATCCAACAAGAATGACAATTACCACAATACCAGACTTGTTACCTCATGGAGAAAGACATTCTTCCCTCTGTGATCCAGTCTAGGTGTGGTGGAAATTGTTTCCATCAATCAAATGGTGATGTATGGTGAGTGAAGGGCTTTGCATGCTCGGATTCCTCTCGGTACTCCATGTCCGCAACCTAAGGGCCTCAAGACAACATCTCCTTAGTTATCCCTAGAAATGGGGGATAATTGTTCCCAACTCTAACAATCAACATATTGGATAACTCGTAGGATATAACACATCCATTCTAGTGACAAACTAGTTATGGAATCTCCCCTCTCATATTCAATCTATTATGAAACATTTTGAAGAAAAATATTTGAGTAGTTTCCAACTCCAAAAATCAACATATTGGATATCTTGTAGGAGATAACACATCCCTCCTAGTGCCAAACTAACATTTTTGATAACCGATGCAATGATCCATTCACTATAAGGAAGTTACCCATAGTCATAAACGTCGTCAATATAATGCTTACACATCCCAACTATAATCCACCTAAGATATCCTCCTCTCTACATCCTCACTCCCTTCCACAACTAATTCTATCATCCATTTATACAACTCAAATCTAGAATCTCTCGATGTTATCACTATTCTCACACCCAACATCCTTCTCCTATAGGATATAGACCAATAAATGGAATTGATTCCAATCAAATTTTCCCCTATGACCTATTATCTTTCCCTCTCCACCCAAATATGACTCCATGCACCCTTCTAACATGGAGTTCCACTGATCACATTTTTATAACATTGATTATTCTTTGAGGACACTTGCGTGCAAGTGATCAAGTTAAACATGATACATTATGATTATTTGTTTTGATTTATGAAATTTATGATATGATTGTGTATTGAAATTGATATGTTATTTATATTGATGTATAGCATTGACAGATATTGTGATGAGGTTTCTTGAGTGTGCAGGAAGCATGGCATGATGAAGATGTTGATGGCATCAACAGACTTCCTTGGACTCCATATTGAGTTAGGAAGTGGACTATTTACTTTGGTTATGAGTAATTGATTTATTTCACATGTGTTATATGATGATTTTACTTATGGATTTTCTGTATATGAGTTATTGATATTATCTTTGTCATTGGATGAAGGCATGGTGACATTTTATAATATGACTCACATATGGAGTAAAGGGGTCGTGAAAAAATATCATATGGATGATGGAGAGGTGTGGCAGTGTCCCTGTCGCAGCCTACCAACACTTCCACCATGAATAGAACGGAAGGTTAACAACTACCTTGTTCCTGGAAATTTCAGAGGGAATACGGAGACAGTCACTCACGAGGATTTCTAAGGGGCGTGCAATAAGGCAAATTCCTTATTCCTCACTAATCCCTTAGTCTCACAGAAGGTTGACAAGTGGAGTATTGACTCCAAGTGTCAGAAAAATTCCAAACAAAGTCAATGGCAAGTGTCACCCTTGGATCATGGAGGTGCGTCTTGAAGGGCCTGTCTCATGAATAAATTACGAGTCAATAAAAATTCTAGAAGACCTTAGAAAAATAAAATGAACACATGCAACTGATAGAAAAGAGAATATAAATCAATACAAATTTATAAAGTGGAAACATAACGAGATCTAAGTCTAGGTGTTTTGGCTAAATAGAGTTATAAATTGGGTTAAGGAAATTTAGAATAAATAACACTAGTAAAGGGAGAATAAGAATAAAAAATAAGGCATGTGCACAATGTGTGCATGAAATTAATAAAAAGGAATTTTAAATAAAAATAAAATTTATTCATGAGAGAATGGTTAGTCAACATAGAGTTAGAATCCTAATTCAATCTAGACTCTAAAGCATAACTAAGAGAAGAATCATAATCAAACTACGACTGTAAATTAGTTAGGAGACACAATAAAAGAGAAATTGGGGAGCTAAATGACAACTAAGAGAAAATCTAGGAACTAATTGAGTGTGAGCGAAAATTCATATTTATTTAAATTAAAAAGGATTAAACATGTGCAACTTGGGGAAAGTGTGACATGTGTTGGGAGTGAATAATCTTTAATTTAATTATAAATAATTTAGCTAATATTGAATTAGAAGACAAGTGTCAACTTTCCTTTTATAAAAGAAAGGTGAGGAAGAAGGAGAGATACCCTATTGTTGGATGAATGCAATGCTATTAAAATTTCTACTAACTAGTTTACTTGTGTGAGTTGGGATGAAAGCTTGTGCAAGAAGTGAAACCCTTTCCTTGCGAGGGAAAGCTTGTGCTACTTGAGATATATTTTTTCTATGTGTGACCCTTGAAGAAGAGTGGGAGGTACCGGTGAAGTCTTGGGATTGGCAGGAAAAGGTGTGGATGTTGCACAAGCTTCCAGGCTAAATATCGGCTTCAATTATCTACAAGGATTCTGGTTACGATATTTAATTTTCTAGTTAATTGTTCGATAGAGATACTTGTATGGTTATTGAATTTGAATCGAGAATAAAAATTTATATTCTGCAATTGTGTACATAAGTGGAACTACTGTCGAGACATTTATATAAGATTAATCGTTGGTTATGCCGCATCCAAGTTACTTTAATTAAGTAAATGTTCTTGTAGCAGGTTAGATAAAAACAATACGGATATTTAAAAAAACAATTGTTGTGAAATATCTGGTCGTGTTGTATGTAATAATTTTTCAATTAGAGAATTGTTTCTTGAGAATAGCTCAATTGTTACAATAGGAACCAGGTAATATCATAGCATGTTAAACTATCAATGAACATTATCATAGGAATAACATGTGTCATTGCATCATAAACAACGAGATTATTATCACAAGTTTTGACCTATAGCATTGCATTCTACATAGCTAGAATATTACCACAAATTTTTAACTTTTTTTCCTGTCAAGAATCATACACCTTATGCTTAAAGAATGTTAACTTTTAAATGATAATCTCCTTATTAGTTCCATTCTAGATAAAAATATGTAGAAATTGAATTCGATTGTAGGAAGGAAATAATGATAACTTGTACTTAATGTTTCTCATTGTTATATAATTCAACTCTCTGTAAACTTTGACATGATATATCAGTAACGCCTTGTGTCAATAACTAAACTAGAGGATATAAAAATGAGATTAAAGTCTATCTTGGGAAACTTTCGGATCGCGTACACATAAACTTATTTAAATATAACCCTATTCAGTCACCCCTTTAGCATTCAAACTTTTAATTGAGAAAATTTTAGGTCCTCCTCATAAAATTTTACATGCAGGTACGACAGGTGACGTCAACATGACATCATCATGTTGACGTGGAATCACCAAGAGGTGACACATGTCACTTGGATTCGACACTTTCAGGCTGAGTTGGCAATATACGGATTTGACACGTCTCACTATACGAATGACACGTGGTAGTCCATACATGATGTGGCTCATTGACAGGCTGACACATGGCTGTATGAACAACAATTGGGCATACAGATGGTGACGTGGAAGGTACGACAGTGTGACACGTGGTAGGTACAGTGGTGATGTGGCAGTGTTGATTGGACAACTGACTAGGTCGTTGAGTCAACAGTATGAGCCAATCTGAGGGTGACACATGGCCTAATCACAGGGTGCCATGTGGCACCCTGGATTTGGCCAAGGTTGGTTGGGTAAAAGTTTTGTTCCACCTCTGGGGGAATCGAACCCACGACCTCCGGGCTGGGAAATGATTTAACACCAAGGCACTAACCAACTCCGCTACGTTTGTGGCTTGTTTATGATTCAACGGAATATACATTTAAGTTTGCGGTGGCACCATTTCAGAAATAATCCCTGGTCAGTGGGAGCCAGCCCCGTCCGACTAGGGGCTAGTGAATAGGAGCTAGGGAAGTTGGGGTGCGTGGGAGCCAGAGCTATGGCCATATGGCCATGCGCATAGAACCAGGACCTGACAACCCAGGGCTCAACAATTAGCGCCCAGCCCAAGGACACATGGAGCCTACCATATGACCAGGAGCCTGGGAATAGGGGGCTTTGCCTTGAATTATTCCCAAATTTGGGTTTTTTTTACCATATTATATGATTTTTAGTGGATTTCCAAATAGGAGTGACACGTATATGTGGATAGAAAATAATGTATATGGATAGAAAATAATGTATATGTGTTGAAAGAAGATAAATAAGAAATTCATCTAAGAAAACATGATGAAATTTGGTTATGGCATAAGAGACTTGGACATATAAACTTTGACCACTCAATCAAGCTCAAAAATATTGAGGCAGTACAAGATCTTCCAAGAATATCAAAGCCACAAGGCTCTGTGTGTAAACCCTGCCAAGTAGGAAAGCTAACGAGGACACAATTTAAATCCAAGATATCTACTTCAACAAAGAAACCACAACAATTATTTCATATGGATTTATGTGGACCATTAATACAGGAAGGCACATGGAAGGAAAACTACTTTATGTTGATCATTGATGATTACTCCAGACTTACTTGGGTTGCTTTTCTCAAAGAAAAAGATGAAGCATTTGAGAAATTTAAAATGTTTAAGGCTTTAACTGAGAATCAAATAGGCAAGAGGTTAAAGGCAGTAAGATCATATAGAGGAGGATAATTTAAGTCAAGTGATTTCAAGGAATTCTGTGATAAACATGGGATCAAGAAAGAATACACAATCCCAGGAACTCCACAACAAAATGGAGTAGTTGAGAGGAAAAACAAAACAATGCAGCAAATGGCCAGGTCAATGATGAATGAGAATAACATTGGTCAAACTTACTGGGTAGAGGCAATACACACAACAGTCCATATTCTTAACAAAGCCCACCTCAGACCACATAGTGACAAGACACCTTATGAACTGTGGTATGGAAGACCTGCTTCAATCAAACAATTCAAATTCTTTGGGAGTAAGTGATACATAAAGAATAATAATGAAAACCTTGGCAAGTATGATGACAGGGTTGATGAAGGCATCTTCTTAGGATATGCTACCAATAGTAAAGGATATAGATGTTTTAATAAAAGATTTTATAAATTAGTTGATTGCATTGATTTAAAGTTTGATGAAGGAGTCCTAGTAATAGAGGTCAGCATTATTGAGTCTACTATAGAGGACATAGCTGAAACTGAAGAAGAACAGGTCCAAGAATCAAATGAAGAAGAGACACCCAGACAAGAAGAGTCAGAACAACAATCAACATCAAATCCTTCCTCCATAATTACTCAAAAGAATCATCATGAAAGTCAGATAATTGGTGAGAAGGAAAAAGGTGTACAAACTAGGAGAAGGATCATCAAAGACACCGAGCAATCACATATGGCCTTCATATCCAAGAACTTTAATGAAGCCAGTAAAGACGTAAATTGTTTAAAATCAATGAATGAGGAACTGGACCATATTGAAAAGAATGACACTTGGGAACTTGTTCCTAGGCCAGAAAATAAAAATGTAATAGGATCAAAATGGGTCTACAAAAAAAATATGAATGAGCAAGGAAATATTATAAGAAATAAGGCTATATTGGTCTGCAAAGGATATGCTCAAATAGAAGGACTAGATTTTGATGAAACATTTTCACCTGTAGAAAGATTAGAAGCTATTAGAATGTTTCTTGCCTATGCTTGTCATAAACAGTTTAAAGTCTATCAAATGGATGTCAAGTCATCTTTTCTAAATGGAGATCTAAAAGAAGAAGTCTATATGGAACAACAAGAGGGTTTCCAACTGTCAGATAACCCTGACTTTCTCTGCAAGCTGAAGAAAGCCTTATATGGGTTGAAACAAGCTCCTCATGCCTGGTATTATAGACTGGATAAGTATTTTCAAGACAAAGGGTTCAAGAGAGGAACAATTGAAAACAATCTATATATCAAAACAAAGGGTAATGATTTGCTCATTGTGTTGGTCTATGTAGATGACATCATATTTGGAAGCAATAATGATTCAATGGTACAATGGTTTGCTTCTGCCATGCAGTCTGAATTTGAAATTTCTATGATAGGGGAACTGCCATTTTTTATTGGTCTGCAAATTACTGAGAGGTCTGAAGGATTATTTCTTTCTCAGGAGAAATATCTACAAGAAATGTTGAAAAGGTTTCAAATGGAAGATTCCACACCTATGAGCACACCTATGGTCATTGGATGCAAGTTAAGAAAGGATGATGACTCACTTGATGTTGATTAGAGTTCATATAGGTTTATGATAGGTAGCCTATTGTACATCACAACATCTCCTCCATACATAATGCATGTTGTTGGAATGGTAGGAAGGTATCAGGATGCACCTAAACAGAGTCATTTTTTAGCTGTCAAAAGAATATTCATATACTTGAAAGGAACAATGGACTATGGCCTATGGTATCGTAGGAATCAGAATTTTCAAATCTCAGTCTATTCAGATGTTGATTGGGCTAACTGCGTGGATGAAAGGAAAAACACAAGTGGAGGTGCATTCTTCTTAGGAGATTCCCTTGTATTATGGTTGAGCAAGAAGCAAGGTTCCATTTCCTTATCGACTATAGAATTTGAGTACATTGTAGCTACCACTTGTTGTACCCAAGTCTTATGGATGATTCAGACACTTGCAGACTTGGAGGTAAAATATACAACACCGATCCCAATTCATTGTGATAATACTAGTGCAATCAGTGTGTCAAAGAATATTGTATTTCACTCCAAGACCAAGCATATACCCATCAAGTATCACTTATTGAGGGAATAGGTGACCAACACTGTTGTTTATTTTCATTATATTCCATCCAAAGATCAGTTTGTTGATATCTTCATTAAACCTCTTGCAAAAGATCAGTTTGACTATTTACGCCAAAAGTTGGGCGTGACCCCTCTTTCAACCTAAGAGAGTCCATTCTGTCATGGGGAGTATGTGTTGGTTGAATATCTGATACCTTTGCATAGTACTACAACAGCTCAGGGGGAGCATGCTTCTTTGACATTGATGTCAAGGGGGGAGAAAAGGAGCGGTTTGGATACTACAGTTGGAGTTCTAAGTAGAACAGTGCAACCTTTCAAGGTTGTCATCAATGCCAAAGGGGGGATATTGTTGGCATGTTTATAGGCAAAGTGCAATTTTCATTGATGGCAAGAACAACGATGGAAAATAGGAAAGCAAAGAAGAACAACAACAACAATGGAAAACAAGAACAACGAAGACGAGACCCGCGGGAGAAGGTTCGGAGGCCGAAACCTTTGAATACTTAGAAAACCTTCTAAGTTGGAAGAAATCGTAAGCTCGGGAGGAGGAGCGACAGTGGTCGATGGATCAGTGTCCAGATAGGAGGAGGGCATAGAAGAGGAGAACAGATCTTAGTCGTTGGATCTGAGCGTGAAGTATCAATAGTCATTGGATCCAGAGATAAATGCATGAAGGTTAAGCCTTTGATGAGCGTAGGAGAGAGGACTTGTCAAAGTCCCGAAGTAAGCAGGGACCATCCATCCTCAGTTTGAGACTTGAAAAATATGAAGTCCAGAGAGTCAGAGAGTCAGAGTATACAAAATTCATCATATCAATTTGAAGTGAAAGGATAGGATAAGCTAGAAAAGCGGCATTGCAGAAAGATCGAGCCGTCGATATGAGAACATGATCGACGAACAACATTTAGTTCTGGTCTAAAAGTTGCAAGGAGGTTATTGATCGGGGATTCTCACTTCAGAAGAATTGGTGACTTGAAAAGTCAAAATACCTGAAGTCTCGAAGGCCGAAGTCCCAAAGTGAATGAGGATCCACATTAGAAAGGACATGTGGTACAATCAGACGATGACAAGTGTCAAGTTGATTCGACATTTCAGGTACGTGCAAATCACAAATACAAGTGACACATGGCAGCTACTAGGGTCATGACACATCATCAAGTGACATCACTCTGAGATTTTTACTTTGGGAGATTTACCACCAACACTTGTCCAAAGTTATGAAGTCCCGGAGTGGTTTGGGGCCATACATCATTGAGGAGGACATGTGGCGCGTGATCCACAACTTCAGAAGTTTTGTGGATGGGGAGAATGTGAAAATCTCCAAAGACAAATCTCGATCATTGATCGTCAATGGGAATACGTGTCAACGGATCTGAGATTTTAGAGAAATCTCACTAAAGGATTTCCAGTTGAGACTTTAGTATTCTGAACCCCGAATACCCGAAAGGATCATGACCGTTGATCTGAAAGGGACACGCATAAGTGGATTATCAGCTCTGGGGAAAAGAAAAGGTAGGTTGAAAGGTTGGGAAGTTGAGATCTCTGAACCCCGACTACCCGAAAGAATTGTGATCGTTGATCCAAAAGGGACACGCGACGTTGGATCATGTACTCCAAGTGAAATGCTCTGAGATCAAGTGGAGTTTGAGAATCGAAACTCTCGAAGCCCGAAAGGAGAAATCGATCTCGTATGTTGGTTTGGAGGGTCACATGTCACCTGATCATTGAGACTAAGGATTGCACGTGGACAGAGGAAAGAAAAATCAAAGGAAGATAAATCAGAGTCATTGATCGAAGGAGCACTGTCAATATTGTGAAATTGACGGTCCCATTGCATTGCGGGGCCAGAACATGATCGAATCTTAATTTTTCTTGAGTGGTCCGCAATCGAAACCATGGTTTTAGGGAAAGGATGCGTGGAGACTCATAGTGAATTATGGGGTGAAAAGGAGGTTTCCCTCAAACCGCCTATGGACATTCCCGCAATCGCGTGGTCACGTAAACTCATCACCTAAAGTGATATCAAGGGAAGAGCTAGCACGTCGCTAAGCTCCACTTCAAATTTCGAGAGATCGGGAGTTGGGAGAGTCAAGGTGACTCACGACAGATGACCCAAAATGCGAAGTCCTAGAGTGATTGGCCCTAGGTCACATCCAGTGGTCACAAGAAGGAAGGGGCTTAGGAGTTAAAGGAGCCAAAGATGACTGGTTGTAACTGAGAGAGAAGATGAAGAGTTGTGGCTACCAGAGAAGCCAAGGAATCTCAAGGTAAATCCCACTGATGATGAAATCATTCAGGATAACTTCCAGAGAAGACGAAGAGTTACGATGATGATGAGGGAGAGGACTCGGTGAGTGAAAGACACACAGAACAGAGAAGAGGATGTTAGTGTGCTCAGGAGCGATGGGGTGAGAAGGAGGAGATGGAGTGAACAACCACATAGAGAAGGATTGTGATGCAATGAAGAGCATGCAGAGGCATAACCCATAGTATGGAAGAGGCAGCAAAGAGAATATAATGCAGAAGAGAAGCTGAATAGAGGGGTTGCGCATTGCAGGAAAGACAACAGAGAATAGAAGAAGAAAGATGCATAGGAAGAACAAAGAATAGAAGTTGAAGGAGCCAAAGGAGACATGGAGTATAATAGACCATATCAGAGACAGAGCAAGTAAGTAAGATTTTATATCTTAGGGTGGTAGGGAGGTGCTAGGGAGGACTATTGTCCTCAGAAGTTTCAAGTGGGTGCTTGAACACAGGGAGTTGTAGCTTCCATCTGGTTGCAACCAGAAAAACCAGGGTGGTAAGGTGGTGCAAGGGAGAAATATCGTTCTCTATTATACAGGTTGGTGCATGTGTGACTGGAAGTTGGTGCTTCCATCCAATTGGTGTTGGAACACTCAGGGAGTTGGTGCTTCCTTCTAATGGGTGTTAGGGAAACCAAAGAGTTGGTGCTCTCAACAAGTTGTTGCTTGTAAAAGAGAGATTGTAGCCTCGAGAAGATTTGGAGCCCATAAGAATGATAATGTACAAAAAATAAATATTACTTATCATATCAAGAAGAAGAGGTTTTTCCCTTTATGGGTTTCCTCAGGAAATATCCATCTCTATATATTTCATGTGTGTGATTGATGTTGAATATTCTATTGCTTACTTCCCTGCATTATTGAATCATCATTGAGTGTTTTGTAAAGAGTTTAAAATGGGCATAATTGTTTAAGCACAATAACAATTGATTCACCCCCCCTCTCAGTTTTCCAACAGTCTTTTAGCTGAAAGGGAGTGAGATTCATTGGTGGAAGACCTTATTTCCACATTTGAATATGGTTGTTGAGGAACGATTCCATGAGAGGTACTTATCTCATGAGTCCATTGAGAGCCATATTAATGAATTCAACGCATTATGACAAGGAATTCATATAATACCTGAGTATGAGGCTAGTTTTATGGAGTTTCTCAGATATACTCTGCATCTGAACATTGAGAAATTAAAGGTTAATTAGTTTGTTTTTGGACTCAACTTCAACCTTTGTGCAAAAGTGAGGATTACGACGCCTTAGACTTTGCATGATGAAGTACAAAAGGATTTTATCACTAAAGAAGAGCTAAAAAGTGGGGTCAAGGTAGGACTCCTTCCACACCGACAAGACATACGTCACATAGAGCACCACAACAACAAACACTCGTTAAAGAGACTTCTAGGTATTGAGATACACCCAAAGGACCTGTATTTCCTACACCACGCAAATAAGATACCAATAAGAGGACTATGTATAGAGTACCACTGCAGCAACAACAAATTCATCCTCAGCTACAACAACAGTCTATATATATTCTGCAAAACAGATCAGGGCCTCATAATCATAGACCAGCATATTCTTCCTTTGGAACTAGGAGCACCAGCCCTAAGAACGAATTTTGGACTTGTGGAGAGCCACACTATAAGAGATATTGTCCTATTGAGAAGGAAAGAGTTTTCAAATCAATATGACAAATGACTCTGGGCGATTTGGGAAAGGCTCATAGGATTCATGTAGTGGTGAATAATATTCATGTCGATCATCATTCCACAGGGCTTGAGACTTCAGGTGTGATAGCAGATCAACATTTTAGTATTTTAATAGATATAGGAGCTACTGAACGTTTTATTTCTAGTGTTGTGCTCAAAATAATTAAGGTGAAGGAAGTCGAACAAGACGAGTTCAGATATGTAGAAATTGCATCTGGAGCCAAGAAAAAAGTTGGAAGAAAGGTTAAGGATTGTAACATTAATTGGGTGATTTCATCACAAGTGTAAACCTTTATGTCACAATCTTGGGATCCTATGACACAGTTATTGGAATGGATTGGTTAGAATCGCATGATGCAATAATTAACTGCAAGATGAAGATATTAAGTTTAATTGATGATTTGGGATAGAGTAGAGTAACTGTAGGAAGAAACTAAGGAGTATCGCTAAGATTTATTTATTCCCTACAATTATAGAAAAAAATGCTCAAGGGATGTAAGTTGTATGTCATATTAGTTCTTAATGAAAAAGGTGACGCAGAAAGATTGGAAGACTTTCCAATAGTATCGGATTTTGCAGATGTTTTTCCTGAAGAACTACCAGGTTTATCGCCAAATAGTGAGTCTGAATTTACTATATATCTAAAACCTGGAACGAAACCAATTTCTAGAATGCCATATTAAATGTCGACACCTGAATTGCAAGAGTTAAATATGCAATTGAAGGAGTTGTTGTATTTGGTACTTGTACGTCCAAGTGTATCACTGTGGGGTGCACCAGTAATTTTTATAAGAAAGAAGGATAGATCGTGGAGGCTTTGCATTGACTATTGTCAATTAAACAAATCCACGATCAAGAATCAATACTCGTTACCAAGAATTGATGACTTATTTGATTAAATGAAGGGAGTGACCGTATTTTAAAATATTGATTCGAGATCAGGATATCACCAATTACGAATCAAAGAGCAAGACATTCGTAAAACAACGTTTAAGACAAGATTTGGACATTATGAATTTATTGTGTTACCATTTGGATTGAAAAATGCCCCTGGTGTATTTATGAGTTTAATGAATGGGGTATTCCACGAATACTTGGATAAGTTTGTACATGTATTTATTGACGATATATATATTTACTCTTGGATGAGACAGGATCACGATGAACACCTAAGATTAGTGTTTCATTGTTTAAGAGAAAACAAATTGTACAGAAGGCTGTCGAAATGTTCGTTTTATCAAACAAAGATTCATTATTTGGGACACATTATTTCTGGAGAAGGTATCATTGTGGATCCAATGAACGTTGAGGCTGTTATGGAATGTCCAACACTAACAAATATACAAGAGTTGTGTATTTTTATGGGATTAGCAGGTTACTATCGACATTTCATAATGGGATTAGAAAATCCAATTACGAAACTGGAAAAGAAGAATAAGAAATTTGTATGGTCAGAAAAATGCGCTGTAGCATTTTAGAAGCTTAAAGAATTACTAAATACAACACCAATATTAAAGGTTCCTGATATGGACAAGGAATTCTTGGTATGCACGGATGCATCCAAGGAAGATTTAGGTGGAGTATCACTGCAAGACAGTCGAGTGATCACATACATTTCAAGAAAACTAAGAAGGAATGAAGAGAATTACAGAACCCATGATTTTGAATTACTAGCAATTGTTTATTCCTTAAGGGTTTGGAGACATTATATTATTGGATAGAAATTCGAGTTGAAAACTGATCATAGTGGATTGCAACACATTTTTACTCAGAGTGACTTGAATGCGCAACAAAGACGTTGGTCATAATTTTTAAGTGAATATGATTTTGAGATCATGTATATTAAAGGAAAAATTAACAAAGTAGCATATGTGTTGAGTAAGAGACCTCACAATTTCTCAGTAATACCACTAAAGACGAATATTCAGGAAAATATTTTAGCATTACAAAATGATGATGACTGGTACAAGGAAGTAAAAGACAATTTAGGAAAAAATACCATGATGATACCTAGATATGAGGGATATTATTTGGAAAGTGACGGGCTACTAAGGTATAATGACAGAATTTATGTCCCATCAGATGATGAATTGAGAATTTTGATTTTGAATGAAGCTCATCGAGCAGTGTATATGGCTCATTTTGGAGTCACGAAGATGAAGGCAAACCTTATACCTTTATTCTTTTGGAAGAGAATGAAAACCGATATAGTTAACTATGTGGCAAGATGTCTTGAATGTCAGGAAGTGAAGGTTGAAAATAGACATACGGTGGGATTATTACAACCACGTGTGATTCTTGAATCAAAATGGGAAGTTATATCGATGGATTTTGTTGTTGGATTTCCATTGACGAAAATGAGACACGATTCTTCTTTTGTAGTTGTCAACACTTTGAAGAAGAGTGCGCATTTTATTCCAGTTTGTACGACGTATCAAGCATTGTACATAGCTAGATGTTTTGTTAAAGAAATTGTAATATTGCATGGTGTACCAAGGAAGATAATATCTGATATAGGATCGATATTCACTAGACATTTTTGGAATAGTTTCCAAGAGGCTTTGGGAACACAATTGAATTTTAGTACAACATATCACCCCAAAACAGATGGAAAAAATGAAAGAATGGATTAAATTCTAGAGGATATGCTTTGAATGTATGTGATGGATCAACAAAAACGATGAGAATAATTTTTACCATTGGTAGAATTTGCGTACAACAACAGTTATCATAGTACGATAAAGATGGCACCTTTTTAGTTTCTCTACGGACGACCGTGTAGGACACCTATGAGTTGGGATCGACTAGAGGATAGGGTCATGGTGGGACTAGAAGTGATTCAGGAGATGGAATATTAGATGCAATCCATAATTCAAAGGATTAAGGAAGCGTAAGACCTAAAAAAGAGTTATGTAGATGCACATCGTATAGACCACAGTTATGAGGTTGGTGATAAAGTATTTTTACAGGTGAAGCCGCATAAGATTTCGATCAAGTTTGGAAAGGGTGCTAAACTCTCTCCATGGTTTGTGGGACCTTTTGATGTTGTATAAAAGAAAGGATATATGTCTTACCGACTAGCCTTACCTGATTCTTTGAGGCATATGCACAATGTGTTTCATGTTTCAGTTTTACGTCACTATATTTCACATATGTCACATGTTATTGACATGAGTTAATTGCAGGTATCGGACGAGGGTGCTCTCATAGCAGATTCTATCTAAGTATTGGACCACCGAACTGGACAACTACGTCGTCGAATAGTCGATCATGTCAAGGTCTACTGGGACAATTATAGTCCACATTCTGCTACTTGGGAGGATGCATATGAGATGCATTAGCAGTTTCCTTATTTATTTTGATAGTTTGATATATAGATTAGTACAAGCTATTTATTGTTCCATTGTTAGATTTTACAAACTTTGGGACAATGTTTAAAACAAGAGGGGGTGTATGTAACATCCAGTTCCACTAATCACATTTTTATAACACTGATTATTCTTTGAGGACACTTGCGTGCAAGTGATCTGGTTAAACATGATACATTATGATTATCTGTTTTGGTTTATGAAAGTATGCTATGATTGAGTATTGAAATTGATATGTTATTTATATTGATGTATAGCATTGACAGGTATTGTGATGAGGTTTCATGAGTGTGCAGGAAACATGGCATGATGAGGATGTTGATGGGATCGACAGACTTCATTGGACTCTAGATTGAGTCAAGGAGTGGACTATTTACTTTGGTTATGAGTACTTGATTTATTATGCATGTGTTATATGATGAGTTTAGTTATGGATTTCGTGTATATGAGTTATTAATATTATCTTTGTCAATGGATGTAGTCATGGTGATGCTTGCTAATACGACTCACATATGGAGTAAAGGGGTCATGCATAGATATTAGATGGATGAGGGAGAGGTGTGGTAGCATCCTTGTCATATCCTACTAGAACTTCCGACGTGACCGGAACTAAAGGTTAATGACTACCTTGTTCCTGAAAGGTTCACAATGTCATGAGGGAAGACTGAGACAGTCACTCACGAGGATTTCTGAGGGGTGCGAAATAAGGCATATTTCTTATTCCTCAGTAAGCCCTTAGTCTCATACAATGTCGACAAGTGGATTATTGAATCCGAGCATCAGACAACTTCCAAACTAAGTCAATGGCAAGTGAAAACCTTGGAGCACAAAGGTTCATCTCGAAGGGCACGTCGCATGAATAAATTATGAGTCAATAAAAATTCTAGAAGACCTTAGAAAAATAAAATGAACACATGGAACTGATAGAAAAGAGAATGTACATCAATACAAATTTATAAAGTGGAAACATAATGAGATCTAAGTCTAGGTTTTTTGGCTAAATAGAGTTATAAATTGGGTTAAGGGAATTTAGAATAAATAATACTAGTGAAGGGATAATAAGAATAAAAATTAAGTCATGTGCACAATGTGTGTATGAAATTAATAAAAATGAATGTTAAATAAAAAGAAAATTTATTCAACAGAGAATGGGTAGTCAACATAGAGTTAGAATCCTAATTCAATCTAGATTCTAAAGCATAACTAATAGAAGAGTCCTAATCAAAATCCAACTGTAAATTAGTTGGGAGACACAATAAAAGAGAAATTGGGGAACTAATGGACAACTAGGAGAAAATCTAGGAACTAATTGAGGAGTGTGAGAGAAAATTAAAAGAGTGATGAAGAAGGAGAGGTACCCTATTGCTAGATGAATGCAATGTTGTTAAAATTTCTACTGACTAGTTTACTTGTGTGAGTTGGGATACAAGATTGTGCAAGAGGTGGACACCCTTCCTTGCAAGGGAAATCTTGTGCTACTTGAGATTTGGTTTTCCGTGTGACCCTTTTGTGGCCCGGGGGTCTAAGGGGGAAGAATATTACCCCTAGCATTGGCTGGGAGGTTTCAGTGAAGTCTTGGGATTAGCAGGTGAAGGTGTGGACGTTGTCAACAAGGCTTCTGGTTACGGTATTTAATTTGTTAGTTAATTGTTTGATAGAGATCCTTGTATGGTTATTGAATTCGAATGGAGAATAAAAATTTATATTTTGCAATTGTGTAAGTAAGTGGAACTACCGTCGGGACATTTATATAAGATTAATTTTTCTTCCTAGATTTGTAGTAAGAATTCAAATAGTTTTGTAACCCCAACCAAAAATGAGGTATATCGTTGGTTATGTCACATCCAAGGTACTTTAATTTAAGTAAATGTTCTAGTAAATGGTTAGATAAATGACATACAAATATTTAAAAAAAAAAAAAATTGTGAAATTGTGGTCATGTTGTATGTAATAATTTTTCAATTAGAGAATGATTTCGTGAGAATAGTGCAACTGTTACAATGGGAACCAAGTAATATCATAGCATGTTAAACTATCAGTGAACATTATCACAGTAATAACCTATTTCATTGCATCATAAAGAACGAGATTATTATCACAAGTTTTGACCTGTAGCGTTGCATTCTACATAGCTAGAATATTACCACAAACTTTTAAACTGTATCGTGGCTTATTAATTAGCAAGAATACTAATTAATGTGTACAGAGATTTTTATCCGATCGTTTAAAGAATGGAATTTGCTGCAACTAGGTAACGGTTGGAACTTGTAACTTAAGTGGTAAGAATTGTATGCACAGTTATATCCTATGGTATTAACATCTAAAAATCTATGGAAAGGTATTATACCCTTAAGAGGTTTTTGTAGATAAAAATTTACTGCAGGCATATTTGTCATATCACATGTTTTACATGTTTGAATTTAAATGTAGATGTGTAAATCATAAGATTTAAATAAAATTTAAATATAAGTTTACCCATTGATATTCAATTATCTATTGGGATGTTACAACCCTACTCGTTTTCCCAATGGTTCCCACATGCAACCCCAAGAGCATCCCTAAAGCTTCATTGTAGTAGCACCAAGATGAGATAGACATCATGTTTTGATTTTAGATAATCCTATTTTTTTATAGAAACAACTTATAATAGAGCCACCAAATAGTCTCACTAAGGTTCATCCTTTCACATCCGGTGCCAATATGAATTAAATCTTTAAATTTAGAGACAATAAGATTTTCAATTGTTTGAGAGATTGTAGTTATTTACTCTACTAACCTAGTTGAATTTGGGCCTACATTACCTAGGATAGCATGTTGAGTTAAATTTATCACCCAACATAGTTTTTTATATCCCTCTACACTCATGCTATAGAAACATCCATGCTTCAACAACAATTTCAAGATATTTTAGAGTTTTAATTAATGCCAAAAATCTCTTTCCAGCTCCAACATAATCATTTAGAAACACCACACCCCGGAGTTCAAAGGCACCAACAAGATCCTTTCCATTGTTATACAAACTTATAAAGTATCGATATCATAAGGGATGGTAGATAATATATTTAACAAAACCTCATATAAGAACTTAGCATACATCATAACCTCGTATAAGAACTTAGCATACATCATAAGAGGACTTTTCAAAGACACTTTAACCATAACCAAGAGAATGTCAACAAATTTAGAGTGAAAAGGTATAGGTTCTCATAGGAAAAAGAATAAATGAGTTCACTCAAATGAAATTATATTAGAAATGAGGGATGTGATGTATTTATACCTCTCCACTAAGTTTAAGGAACTAGTCCCAAGGAGAATACTAGGTTGACCTTACCCTAGAACACAATAAAATATGATAAAGAGATGTCGATTGAAACCACTCAAGAGATAGTCTCTACATGATCTAAAAATGAAGAAGACTTGAAAAACTTGAATAATTATTGCAAGTGAAATGTTATGTGTTTAAAGCAACAGGATCAATTTGCAACACATAAATTAAGGATTACTTATGCAAAATACTCATAGACAGCAGCATAAAACATTGAACATCAGCACATAAACACAACAACTTGATAAAGGAGTTCACCCCACTCCGGGCTACATCTCCTGGTCTAGCTTCCAATGGATCTTTATTATTAAATTTCTCAAAGTGCTCAAAAACATGCCTTACAATGCTTAAAATGACAAACCGACTGCTTCAATGGCTCCACAGCGTCCCAAAACCCCTGTCTGGGCTCTTTCGGCACCTGAAACGGTCGAAAAATGAGGAAGATAGCGTTCTTGAAGTCTCCCCCTTCAAATTTGCTGTCTCTGGTTCTACAATTCGCACCCTTGTTCTCCAAACCTAGCACACACGCTCATTTAAGAGGAAATACCCAGTCTCGTACGCAACCGCGCACCGGTACAAACCATAGGATGGTTAGGGTGCCTCCAGCCCCTAACCGCCTCGACACTGGGTCATATGGCCCATGCAACCTTGGGCTCGGCGAAAAAGTGGTTGAACCGTTTGAAAACCGTGCAAATGGATTGTAACTCCCGCACAAAGTACAACCGCGCATATACGCATTCTAATATGGTAAATGGCATATAATATAACCATAGGTTATAATGTTACAAAACCCTGCGCGAATTGTATTAACACATTATATAATATACAATGTATTGTATTACAAATGTAATACACGCGCGTGCCAATGGTCATAACATATGGGTCATATGTTAAACAATGTGTCCACGGGTTGGGGCTATGCCCCAACCCGCCCCCCTTTCCAATTAACACAACACATTAATTCAAATACAAATGCGTTGGAATATGAAACAAGGAATATGGGTCGACATCATGGTTAGCGGAATTTGTAAAGTTATATGCTGTGGGGAGGTCCGGGGGTTGAACCCCGTGGCCTCCATTAATTTTGCATAGAGATTATAAGCCAACCAATGAGGGACACGTGGCACCCAAGCATTGGGCCACGTTCCCTCGTATCATTCACTGCCATTAAGACACGTGTCAACACCGTATTTGCCAACAAACAACCAACCGATATGCACCACATCATCATGATGGTACGGCCCTCCACGTGGCCGTACGGACTGTACGG
>SNQJ01S0013548.1:466-17090 GCA_010110895.2 Picea sitchensis
CTAACCTTTTTCTATCGATGTTTGATGTAGATCCTCCACTGTGCTTTATCCGCTTTCTCTCGCTGCTCCTTCCAAAGACAATCTTGCAATCAAGACAAAACACTATGCATGCATGCTATTCTTCTACCTAAGGGTTAGGGATTAAGCATAAATCAAATAAAATATATATTACTCGTGCATTGGGACGAGAAAAGCATTCTTTTATTAATCTCAAGATGAATCAACTTACAATAATGATAGAGACCAGCCATCGTTCCTCGATCCTAATCCTGGGCTCCTCCTCTTCTTTGTCCTCCAACTGCTTTTCTTGAATTCTTCTTAGGATTGAGGAAAGGCTAAAGGGTTGGGACAAATGGATTCGGCAATTGCGCAGAGTTTCTTTGCTATCTTTTTTCTCCTCCAAATAGTACCCCTACCCCTTCTTTTATAGGCTAGAAGGAGCTAGGGTTTTGGACGAACTCTCAGCCATGCATGGCCAGGAGTCTCAGTTAACTGACCCATAGCTTGTTGTCCCGTCGGCAACTTTCCATTTTTTGTGATTCTGAAGGCAAACGCGGGCTGTAGTGGGCCTGCTAGCATTTGCACGCGGGCTATAGTGGGCCTGCTAGTGTTCGAACGTGGGATGTAGTGGTCCTGCTAGCGTTTACTTTTTAAAAATGGAGTTTTTAGAAGAGTTGTTCAGTAGTTTTTTGGCAAAGAAGGGATATGAGTTGGCCTGATGCCAGGTAAGCATGTGTGGTGCAATTTTGGGTTATAACAAGAGTGCATGAGTTGCATGCTACATCCATTAGCATGTACCAATCATATTTAAAAGACAGAATTGTGGAGGCTGCAAAATTAGATTTGTAGTACATGTAATTGGTAACAAATTACAGCAAGGTAAAATGCAGCAGAAAGTTGAAGATTATGAATTGGGAATTGATGGAATTCTCTTGTACATAAACATAGTTTATGTACCCAATTCTACTGAATTGAGGAGTGTGATTTTAAAATAAATGAACAATGTACCTTATGCAGGAAACGTAGGTTATCAGAAAAAAAATTCAGCAGTCAAGAGCCATTATTATTGGCCAAGCATGAAGAGGGAGATTGCTGAATACATAGCTAAATGCTTGGAGTGTCAAAAGGTAAAGGCTGAGCATAGATACCCAGCTGGTTTTCTACAACCATTACCCATTCCTGAGTGGATACGGGAAGTTGTAACAATGGATTTCATCACAGGATTTCCTAGAACAAGCAAGCAACATGATGCAATCATGGTGGTGGTGGACAAGCTTACTAAAGCTGCCCATTTTATTCCATTGAAGACTACTCACAAGGAAACTGTTTTTGTTGATATTTATATGAGGGAAATAGCATGCTTGCATGGCATACCCCAGACAATTGTGTCTAAAAGAGACCCAAATTTTACCTCAAAGTTTTGGAAGGGGTTATTCAAAGGGTTCAGAAAAAATCTAAACTTGAGTACAACTTATCATCCTGATTCTGATGGAAAAACATAAAGAGTAAACCAAGTGATAAAAGATATGCTAAGGATGTATGTGATGGAAAAACCATTTAAATGGGAATATTATCTACACTTGGTAGAATTTGCCTACAACAATGGGTATCAAGCATCACTAAAGATGATCCCATTTGAAGCACTTTATGGAAGAAAGTGCAACACCCCAGTAAGCTGGGACAACCCAACTGATAGGGCAATGATTGGGCTAGAGTTGATCAAGGAAATGGAAGAGAAAATGCTGAAGATTAAACATAATTTGAGGGCTAACTAAGATAGGAAGAAAATATGTGCTGATAAGAACATAACTCACAAGGAATTTAAATTAGGGGATCATGTATTCTTGAAAGTAAAGGCCAACAAAATCTCCCTAACGCTGGGAAACTGTTCCAAGTTGGCAGCCATATATTGTGGGCCATTTGAAATCGTAGAGAGGATTGGTCTAGTAGATTATATGCTTGCATTGCCTGCATCTATGCATAATGTATTTCATATGTCATTGCTTAAGAAATATATACATGATGTTAATCATGTTATTGATTGGAATGTGATTCGAGTGGAGCAAGAAAGCGCTTTTCAGGTGCATCCATTGCGCATACTAGATCGAGAAAGAAATCAGATCTAGAATCAAGCCATAGGGCTTGTAAAAGTCCATTGGACCTGGTATGGTCATGAGGACACAACGTGGGAGCATGAAGATTCTATGCGGGCAAAGTACCCACATCTTTTGTAATATTTTGGAAATCTCGTTGTTGTGGTGTAAATAAGTTGCACTGAGGATAGTGGAAAAATAAGGGGAGGGGATTGTAACACCCCAAGGTCAGGTTGTTGCTGAATTGTAATTATGTTTATAGGCTGGTGAGCCAAGTGTTTATAAGCTAGAATACTTATATGTTATTAGGCTAGAGAGCCTAGATGCTTAAGGTCAGTGAGCCTATTTTTGTATATGTAAACACTCATATCATTAATAAAATTACATCGCTGCATGTAGACCGACCACAAAGAAAGAGTTATGGGGGACTAAGCTCCATTAGGTAGGGTAAGGGAAGGGGATTAGTGTCAAGGAATAGTGGATAATCTAGAGGGATTACCTCTAAAGGGATAATATTATATTATTATTTCCATAAAGGCTAAGGTTGACATAATCTATGTTGTCCTAAGTTCTTGGGGAAAGGGAACAAGTGTTAAGTGGAGCTCATGCAGCTTCAGGAAGACATGTGTCAACCTGGGAGAATGTTGTTTATAGCTCAAAAATCCAACTCGTTGGGGGTTTCCTCACCATTCTCACCATTCTCTCTCCATTTTCGCGAGGGTCGCCACTCTCACAAGTCTGCCATACTTCCCATGAGATTCACGCATTGAGCCATTCCCTTCATCATCAACCCCTGCATCATTCACGCACCATGGAACCTATAGGCACCTTGAGATACCTCATACCTTCCTGTGAAGCACAACACACCTATAATTTTCCTGATCTCGTACATTGCCTTAACATTTTTCCGTTACTACCAACACAGTTCCTTGACTGAGCGTGGCTTGCTGCCATCATCTGCCCTATACTGAGCTTTGTCGTTTCCACCACCCTTACTTGAATTAACTTATTAGCTGGAATGAAGAAGTAGGTTATCATGCCTGTGGGTTTGAAGAGGCGGGTTGTCAGGCCCATGGACTGAAGAGGCGGGTTGTCAGGCCCATGGACTGAAGAAGCAGGTTGTCAGGCCTGTAAGAAACTCTCTTTAGGTGAGAGAGGTTGTTGGGGAAGCGATTTTTCCCAGAGGGATTCCAACGATAGCTATAGTGCTCTGAGAATTCTTGTTTGACATGTTGTCGATTCCCTTGAAGGGAAGTGGGGTAGCCAAAGGATTGTTGAGAAGAGAAGGGCCACACTTCCTGGGGTGGGACAAGCATGTGGGAAATGAGAGGGTTGCTAGTGTGAGCTGGATCCTGGGATAATCCTTCCTGTTGATCTATGTAAATTTTCTATTATCCTTACCAATCATAGGAATCCCTTGCCCAACGGAGTTTAGTCCCATATCGGGGGTGACCCACTGCTGAGCATGATGAGCAGCGCAGTCTAAGGCTGGGAGGTTCATGGGAGTTTTGCAAGCAGTTGGTGGTCATATATTAAAATATAAGTACCACATCTTTTTTCTGTGTATGATGTGTATCTGGAAATCAAGTTATAATGTTGTTATAATTGTCTGTGTATAATTCCTGTATGTTTTACTGTTATTTTTGCATGAATAGTGTCATGAACAGAATGCTATAGTTGTTAAATTGCATTAGATAGATATGTATATGAATATATATGGTATCAGAGCGTTATTTGGAGTATCATGCCCCGACCTGGGTGGCCAGGGGTGTTACAAAATGGTATCAGAGAAAGGAGATATGCCTAGGAGGTGACGTTGCCCGAGCTGTTGGTGGTTGGGGATGTTACACACCTAGTGAGCCTTATTTAGTAAAGAGGACCCATTTCACATTGAGTAAATACCCACTAACTATATAATTGTCCTTATTCAAATAAGTTGGAAATATTAATTGAGTAACTACTAAGTACCCAAAGTAAGGAGGTTAGGGTAATTCCATAACATTCCCTTTCCATTTAAAAGTGGTGTTCTCCTCAATGCTATTGGTGTGGAAACTTCTACAAAATTGTTGTTTGTTCCCAAGTGGCATTTTCTAGCTACATATTTTTCCAATGGATCAAAAATTTTTGGATGATGCATTGGAATAATCAATTCTCTCTAGTAGCTAATGTTTCTTTTGAATAGAGCCAAATGAACCCTTCTTCATCAAGTTATAGAAGGTTATATAGAAATCAATAGTTTTATCCCATGACCTTCTTCAAACAAGACACGTGAAATATTAGATGGATATTGGAGTGGGATAGAAGAACCGATCTGTAGGAAAATCGTCCAATGTGATAGAGGATCAAATAGGTTCCATAGATCTTTAGTGTAAATTCTACTAGACTTTGTCTTTGAGAGATGTCTACTTATAAATTTGAAGCCAAAGAAACACACGATCCCTTTTGGGAAAATAATGCTTGTAGCGATGCTTATCAAAGTGTTACTACATGTGAATTTGAGCCATCACTAGAGTATCCTTAAGTGGGTGGAGAATAAAATCTCTACTATGAAGAATGAAATATATTAGTTGAACCTTGGACATTCTTGGTAAATATGAAGCCACTGAAGGGTTTTTTTGGCCATAGATGACTTCATATATTGTCCTTTTGGTGGAACCATGATAAGTGGTAATGATCCAGATTTTATGAGCATAATGAAATGAATACAGATTATTAAAATATTCTTAACACAGAATAATAGAGATATAGTAAAACTGGTTTTCTATTCAATAAGGAAATAAGATGAAACTGTAAAAATGCAGCGGAAAACAAGCTTGTTGGAATGGTGGCAGCTTATCTCTGAGAAGAGATGTGATGACTGCGCTCATTCACCAGAAGATGATTACAATGGGGCTCTGAAATCCTTTTTACAATAAACAAGAATGTTAAAAACCCTATACATCCAAAAACCTAACCCAAAGAGATGAAGCACCAAAAGTCATGCGAGCCCCATTTGGGTAAGTTAGTACATCAACTTCCCAGGGTCGTAACTTTTGCATACGATCTCCGTTTTAGGCACACGATATCCCGTTGGAAAGGTATAATAGAGGAGATTCATTTTGGGGGCTCAATTAGAGACTTCAAATATAATTTAGAATCTACATCCCGAAAAACCTTCATTTAGTCCCTCAAATTGGACCTAGAAGTTAAAAACTGCAAAAAATAGTAAATTGCCAAAATTGCCAGAAAATTGTTTTGAGCGAGTTGGAAAAGGTGGGTGGCCACTGATATCCACCTAGATCAATCATCTCTCCTTAGGAAGAAATGGTACCCATTGAATTTATTTCTCCCATCAAATGATGAATTTTTTGCTGAATTTGGCCCCAGGTGAGCCACTTGCCTTGGTATAGGAGCTGCCCTGCTTTGACGACTCGATAAAGTTGGATCCTTTGCTATTGAGTGCCCTTGATATTTTTGTACAAAATATGATCACTGTATTCTTGTTGCATGCAGTCAGGGTTGAGCTCTGTTGGTGTCAACTGCTCTTTTATCTCTGAGGTGTACAATAATGGTGGGCTAAAGGAGAGCCACATTGAAGACTGGGTGCAGACCAAGGAAAGGAGGAATGTTGAGCTCAAAAGAATTGTCACCCACAACCTTGGTGGTGATGGTGTACAGACCATAACAGAGTGTGCAAAGCTTCTGATGGGGCCATGTACGACATTCTTTCTACAAGTGCAACTAAACTTTGTCTCCTACCTGAAACTTATGTGGCACCTGATGTTGATCATGGTGTTGCTTGTACTTGGAATTAGACTTTTGTAGAATATCCTAAACCTATTTGTGGATGTGTTGGATCCTCTCAATGAAACAGGTGGCTTTGTCAACTTCTGGTCGAGTAGGGGATGCGTCAACTGAGGTGGTCACCAGGGGTAGTGCAACATCCATGGGGCCCAATGGTTGGAATCCCAACCCCACCTGAAAGGGGTTGTGGCTAGTTGATCTATGTAGGGATTAGTTGTAGCTATGCTAGACATAGGGAATACTCTCATACCATGTGCGGGGGTGTTTTGAATTGTACATGCGCATGATATGTACAATCATCTGATTGATGACCTCAGTTTGGCCATTTGTCTAGGGGTGGAAGGCAGTGGATTTGGTGAGCTTGGTATCTAGTAGTGACCAGAGGCTCGACCATAATGTGCTAAGGAATTGACTATCATAGTCTGAGATAATGATTTGTGGGATCCCAAAATGTACCCATACTCACTCAAAGAATAACTTGGCAGTGGCTTCTGCTGTGATGTTCTTCTTACAGGCGACTAGAATCACCATCTTGGAAAAGTGATCAACAACCACAAAACACAGTCGTTTACGCTCTTGGTGGATGGGAGGCCCGACATTTAGTCCATTGAGATGGATTCCCACCGCCTGTCAGGAGTAGGAAGAGGGTTGTATAGGCCCTGTTTCTTAGTGGTCAGTTTGGTAATAGCACAGGCGGTGAAGGACCTGATATACTTGCCGACATCCTGTCTAAGTTTCGGCTACTAGAAATGTTTCTGCAACACTACCACAGTATTTTCGATGCCAAAGTGTCCTGCCACCCGATTGTAGTGAGCTTCCCAAATCAACTTCATGCACTCGCTTGATGCAACAAAGAGATGGCCCAGACGACACAAAAATCCATCTTGAAGATGGAAATTAACGACCACTGAGTTGGCTCTCAACATTTGGTAGGTGGTGGAGAAGTCAGGGTCTGTCTCGTAGAGGTGGGGCCATCCAAAGGTCTCGTAGCTGTAATATTCTAGCAGTGTGGTGAGTGCCGTGACTGGAGGTTGGTTGAGGAAATCAACAATTCGGTTGGTACTTCCTATTTTATACTTGATGTTGAGGTGGAAATGCTGCAAGTATGTGGACCACTTCTGATGGTGGTCATTCTACAATTTTCCTTGGGTCTACATGAACTGTAGTGTCTTGTGATCAGTGTGGATGACTGTCTCCTTCCCAAGAATGTAATGTCTCCATTGGTGGTAGGTTTTCATAATGGAGTACATTTATTTTTCGTAAGTAGGATACTTACAAAAAACATCTGATAGTGTCTCACTATGATAGGCCATCGGGTGGTCGTGTTGAGTGAGAACGACTCCCACAACATACTCTGAAGAATTTGTCTCTATCTCAAAGGGATGTTGCAGGTCCGGTAATGAAAGTACCAAGGATGATCAAAAAAGATTATTCAAGTCATCGAAGGCTTGTTGTTGGGACATGCCCAACACAAATTTCACCTTACTTCCAGCCCTAGTTACTTGGATGAGGGCCCATGCGATATGAGCGAATCCCAACACGAACCTGCGATAGAAATTGACGAAGCCCAAGAAGATCCGAAGTTCGGTGAGTGTGGTTGGGGATGGCTAGTCACGGATGACCTGGATCTTGGCTGGATCCACATGCACACCATGCCGATCAATGATGTAGCCTAAGTAATGGACCATGTCCATGCTGAACGAGCATTTTTCCAAGTTTGCATATAGTTTGTGTTGCCAGAGGGTGTGCATACCCTGCTCAATATGCTGCAAGTGTTCCACCCAAGTCTTGTTGTAGATGAGGATGTCATCTAGATGCACCACTACAAAAGTATTGGTGAAAGGTTGTAGGATATCATCCATCATCCTCATAAAAGTTTTTGGAGCATTCACCAAACCAAAGGGAATGACCAACCATTCAAAAAGACCTTCTTTTGACTTGAAGGAAATCTTCCATACATATTTCTATTCTATTGGGACCTGGTGGTAGCCAAAATTTAGATCAATCTTACTGAAGAATTTGCCCCCCATGAGCTGATCAAGGAGGTCGTCGATTCGGGGAATCGGGTACCGGTTTCAGACTGTGATTTTATTTAGGGCCTGGTAATCAATGTAGATTCACCAAGTCCCATTTTTCTTCTACACCAACACGATTGGGCTCCCACAACGCGATGAGTTGGGATGTATGTGCCCCTTGTGGAGAAGTTCTTGGATGTGCCTCTTGATCTCCTTGTTTTCTAACAGAGAGCGGAGGTAGACTGGCCCATTGGGTAGCGGTGCACATGGGGTAAAATCGATGGGATGCTTGACCTAGAAGTGGAGAGGTACCTCGGTAGGAGAGGATAAGATATCTGAGTATTCATCCACAACCTTATCCACTTGCTTCTGTTTTGTGGAGAGATCAACTGCGAAGGCCCTAGATGTGGTTGCGATATTTTTCTCACTCTGAGAGTGAATCAAGAAGAATACAAATTTCCTGGTCTGAGAGATGACCTTCCTGCATTGCTTGGCAGAGATAAAGTAAATAGCACTAGGAGGGATTGCCTCGAGTATCCTGTACAATTTCCTGTTCAAAGTAATAATAAAACTATGAGGCCTAGACTCATATACAACATGACATTTCCATAAATAGGTTGGCCCAAAAGAACATTACAAACTTCAAGAGGAGTTACATCACATAATACCTCGTCTTTGAAGGGCTTGATGTCATACGATAGTCAACATTATTGGATGATGCATAGATCGCTTCCTTGGCAAAGCCATCCAATGGTGTAGGGTTGTGGGTGAGAAATTGTTGGCAAGGCCAGCCGCCTGACAACCTCAGCTGAGATGATGTTCTTCTAGATACTGCTATCAATGACGAAGTGCAGTGGGGTGCCTTTTACCCACACATGTGAATGGAAGAGGCACTCACCTTCTTTTGGCTCATCTGGTTCACTAGGATAGAGCTTGGTGGTAGCAATAGTGGCATTGGGTTCCATGTCAATGATCCATATTCCCCTTTCTGGTTCTGACTCAGATTCAAAACTTGCATTCGATTCAGAGGATTTCACTTCGTCCATCAACGACTACTTTGAGTGACAGTCAGCAGTGTTATGCTAAGGGATCTTATGGGAGTCGCACCACTTCCCAATATCTTTCTTTGTCTTTCTGGTGTCTTTCTTTTCTTGCATATTGGACTGGTTGTCCTGATACTGTCCATCTTTGCTTTTTCCTTTTTTCTGTGGGTTGGGGCTACCCATTCTTGTCTTTTACTATGAGGGGTTTCCAGGCCTAAATTTTTGTGTCTTTTGTTTGAGCGTCTGCTCGATTTTGACGACATATCAGTAGGCTACGCCCAAGGATGATATGTCCATAAATTCCATTTTGGTTTGGATATATCTATGCAGAGCACTGCAATACTTGAGTACCAGATGTCGCTTTGAATATTTGATACCCATCTTGGTGCGCAAGGTATGGAAGATATTTTTGAACTCTCGCACTGCTTGATCTCTTTCTTGCCGTAGTGTGGTCCATTTGGTATACAAGTCGTCATAAATTCCGACAGGGTATTATTGTTCCTTAATATCATCCCTAAAGGATTCCCAGGTGGCCATGAATATAATTAATGAGGGTTCCTCTGTTTTCTTTTGCTCACATAAAGTTTCCCACCAATCTTTGACATGGGGAACGACTTTGAGGAGTGAAAAAGTAATATTTTCTCTATTTGAAAAGTTATGGACAAAAAAATACCCTTCTAGTAGATTCAACCACTTGTCTACATCATCTACGTCTATATGATCTTCAAATATAGGAATATCGAAGTTGATTTTTACCTTGAAGGGGCCGGCGCCTCCACTCAAGGAAGATGCGTTGCCTGTTGGTAGCCGCCGAAGGATTTGCACAAAACTATCCATCATCTCATTCCTCTGTTGTGTGAGGGATTCCTCAAGCAACATTTTGAAAGGATCTCTTATCCCATCATATTTCTTTTCTCCTACCATGAGAGGTCGGTTGGGTGTGTGAGAGTTTTTTTCCTTAAGAGAAACAAGCTCGAGACCCAATTCTTTGTACCTTGACCTCGTTGGGGACATGCATTAAGACGACAAGGAGCATACTACTCTAATACCAATGATACAGATTTTATGAGTAGAACAAAATGGATACAGATTATTAGAATATTCTTAACACAGAATAACAAAGATATAGTAAAACTAGTTTTCTATTCAATAAGGAAATAAGCTGAAACTGTAAAAATGTAGTGGAAAACAAGCTTGTTGGAATGGTGGCGGCTTATCTCTGAGAAGAGATGTGATGGATGCGCTCATTCACCAGAAGATGATGACAATGAGACTCTAAAATCCTTTTTACAATAAATATTAATGTCAAAAACCCTAGACATCCAAAAACCTAACCCTAGAAGATGAAGCGCCAAAAGTCACGTGGGCCCCATTTGGGTAAGTTAGTACATCAACTTCCCAGGGTCGTAACGTTTGCATACGATCTCCGTTTTAGGTGCATGATAGCCCATTGGAAAGGTATCGTCAAGGATATTGATTTTGGGGTCACAATTAGAGCCTTCAAAAATAATTTTGAAGATCTATCCCGAAAAACCTTCATTTAGGCCCTCAAAATGGTCCCGGAAGTTAAAAACTGCTAAAAATAGTAAATTGCCAAAATTGCTAGAAAATTGTTTTGAATGAGTTGGAAAAGGTGGGTGGCCACCAATATCCACCTGGATCAGGTAATGTACCACCATTATGAAAGGGGTAGTGTTGATGGTTTTAAATGTCCTATCAAGCAGATGAGGGAGATCGCATGATGGAAGGTCCCAATTAGACCCACTCTCATTTGGGATAGCATTTTCAACCATATTTTGGCCTCATTACCAATCTAACTAATATGATATCTAAATATGAATATGAGAATGAAAGGTTCTCAGATGAATTGAAATTCTAAATAAATACTTCTAAGCTAAGATGATTATCTAGAGTACTAATATGCACTTCTATTATACTATATTCTAACCTATCATGATCAGGAAAAAACTAACATATAAGTGCAGTGAAATGTTTGTATTACCTGCATAAAAATAATTCATATAAGCAAGAAACATGAAAGCTAAAAAATACAACTAGTTAGACACAAATAATTGATTCACTAACTGATTATACTGTTGTTGCACTTGAAATGAAAATTATGGTAATTGTAGACACATGAAGCTTATATTAGAAGTACTTCATAAAAACAACTTTCACATAATGTAGAGATAAACATGCATACATATAAAAATCAGATTCATACACATTAACACCACAATCTTCAACAAAGTCATTCTGATTCCAATTAACTTGCAATGATAGTACATCATTCCTATCAAAGAAGCTATCAAACCATTTCAACAGAAACCGAGGAAGATATATATGACTCTGAAACCATTTATTGAAAAGGATTTAAATAAATTGTTGTATGACTGGATAATATTTAAAGTCTGCCATTCTAATTGGTGTCCAATCCGGTACCTGTTAGGAAGAAGTCAAGGGAGATTCGATTATGCGTGGATTTCAGGAATTTAAATCGATCCATTAACAAGGATAATTACCCTATTCCCCCAATGGAACAAATCTTACAAATCATCTCTAGTGCTCAAATGTTCTCTCTTTTGGACAATTTTTCTCATTATAATCAGGTTCTTGTAGCATAATTAGACTAGTTAAATACCACTTTCAGAATAGAGTCGGGAACATTTTCAAATAGTAAAATTCCCTTTATCCTAATTAACACTAGTGCTACCTTCCAAAGGGAAATGGATATAGTGTTTAAAGGTCTATTCGGTCACAGTGTGGTGATTTATCTCGATGATGTTACCGTTTATTCCAAGAAGAGGGTCAATCATCCACAACATATGAAATATATATTTGAAAGGTTCATGGAGTATGGAATTTATCTGAACCCCAAGAAAAATCATATTTACTCTTTCAAAAGGTAAACTATCATGGAATATCATTTCTAAGGATGGGATTTATGTTGAACTGGAACACACCAAATCCATCATGTATATCCCACCTCCATATAGAAAAAAGTATATGTAGTTGTTTTGTGGGAAAATTAATTTCATGCGAAGATTCGTTATTGATTTTTCTAAAATAGTTAAACCCCTTAAACAAATGATTAAGAATGATGTTCAATTCAAATGGACATCTATTGAGAAGGAGACCTTTTATAAAATTAAGGCTTCCATAGAGGTTTCCCCTGCACTTCAAAGTCCAAATTTCATCAAGGATCTTTGTTGTATACATTCACTTCAGATCATTTTCTTTATATGGTTCTCACTCAAAAGTATTAGTAAGGGAATGAATGTCCCATGGTGTTTATTAGAAATGGAATTCAAGGTATCTAATTGAATTATCCATTGGTGGACAAGAAAGATTTGTTGTTCACAAAGTTATTAAACAATTCAAGCCTTGCATATTGAAAAATCACACCAAGGTGATCATCCCTCACTCGAAGGTTAGATCCCTCTTTGTGCAAAGGGAAGTAGGTGAAAGACGAGGTAATTATATGACCTATTTATAGAATTATGACTTCAAGTTCAAAACAACAAATATCTTTAAATATCAAGGCCTGTGTAATATAGAAACTGTGACCATGGATTTCGAGGATCATGAAGAATAAGGATGGCAAGAAGAGCCAACACTCTATGAAAAAAAATATTCTTACATTCCATCAATTGATAATTTTTGGAATAATGATCTCAAACAACACCTTTAGCACGACACTTCTCCAGATCACCTCAATTCCAAATAGAGAAGGGCACTAAGGCTAAAGTATGCACAATATGAGTTGGTCCACAATATCATGTTTAGAATAAATTATGACAGAGTTATTCTTCGATGTCTCGAGAAGAAATATTCCAATAGAGTTCTCAAATACCTACATGGAAAACCAGCTGGAGGAAATTTCTCAAGATAAAACATAGCCCAAAATATACTAAGGGATGGGTACTATTGGCTTATAGTGTTCAAATATGCTCATGCTTATTCTCAAAGCTATGACATCTACTAGAAGTCAATCAGAAGATAAATAAAGGCATATGTTCCACTTCAACCTGTTTCTGTCGAAGAGCCATTCGAGCATTGGGGACTTGACATAATCGGTGAGATTAATCCCCATTAGTCTAAACAACAAAAGTATATTCTAGCTTCCACTAATTACTTTACCTATTGGATGAAAGATGTACCATTAACTTGTTGAAGTTTTACTTATACAACTAGAAGTTACAGTTCTTCTTTATTATTACAATCATTTAGCACATTAGCAGAATAAATAAATTCAGTGAAAGAGAGACAATCACAGAAACAATAGAGACACACAAATTATCCTGGGAAACCCTCATGGGGAAGAAAACCCATCAAAACTTCCTCAATATATATAGACCAAAGATATAATAGAATATCCTCCATGACTCCTTCACTAGGAAGAGTAGCACACCACTTAACCAAGAAATAACAAGAGATAGACCAAGAAACCTCCTTGAAGTCACCCCCCGTTGCAACAACTTCTCCTCCAAGACGTGTGCATTACAAAGGTGAGTGTGTTTGTATCCGAATGAGGTGCTAGCCTCTCTTATAAATAATGGTTTGGACAACCTATAATTAGGTCTGGGCCGACCTGTCACTTTACCCTCTTAATTTACATTTAATTGTCAAGGCACAATAGGGATGACTTTTTCTAAGGAAAAATAGGGCCTAATTAAATATAATATAATCATATTTTTCAAATCTCTCTCAGGTAGAATATTCTTCAAAGTTACATTATTTCAACATAACTAAGGTAAATGATGAAATGGTAATAATTTTTTTCGAATAACACATTATGACTAGGTTTGGAGTACCAACCACTCTTGTATTTGATAATGCTACATATTTTTCATCATTGGAGTTAATTGAGTTTTATTTAGAGAAAGGGATCATTTTGAAATATGCATCCAACTATTACCCTCAGGGAAATGGCCTGGCCAAATCCACTAACAAAAACTTGATATTCATCCTTAAGCGAAATTTAGTTGACCAACATTAGAATTAGCACAATGCATTACCCAAATCCCTCTGGGATGACTGTGTTACTCCTAAATAATCCATAGGGACCTCTCCTTACTTTCTCATTTATGGGAAGGAATCCATTCTCCCTTCGAATATATACATGCTTTCCCTTCATCTCACCCAACAATCATGTAGGAGATAATGATCTCTCATCCAAAAATGTATCAACACCTTGTTAAAATTGGAAGAGGCCCATGCCATAGCTAAAATGAAATTTTAAGCTCACCAACAAACTATTAAATGTTTTTTTGATAAAAATCCTGCTACTGAAAAGGACTTTCAGGTTGGTGACTTGGTTCTCAAGTGGGACAAGCCACACGAAGACAAAAAGAAACATTCGAAGTTTCAACAATTGTGGCCTGGTTCTTTCATAGCCATTTTGATTCTAGACAAAACTTTATTTATCTCCATGAAACACTATGGTGCATTACTTTGAGTCAGATTCAGTAGAGGAACACGGTTCATTAGAATATGAACTATGTATTCTTAAAATTGTAGCTAGAGTGAGCTAATGGTCATATCCAAGAGCAAGTTTTGTGTTTGTATGAAACCAATTAGACTAGAAACTTATTTAGGAAGAAAATTGTAGTAATCAAGGCATGTTTCTCATGGAGTTATCTCATCTATAATAAAGTTGGAATATCTCACTTTCACAGGTGTCATCCCACAAGCCTTTAAAGAAAAACTGGAATTCCCCCATCCACCTCTCTCTAAATTCAAGAGGAAATTTACTTTGTAAATGTAAAGGCTTGGGGAAATGAATTCTAGCTCATGTGGGACATTCAAGCATCTTCTTTGGGGCTATGAAAACTCATTGACAACAGAGAAAATCTTGTGAAACTGGGGTGACTTATTTGGGGCTATGGACGCTCACCAGTAGTGGAGAAACAACAGAGAAATGTATGATCAAATTTCATTCTCAACATTCCTTATGTTATCACCATAACAATTTCAGATAGGATCCAAGTTTCATATTTAGCGGGGGACTAAAGCAGCGTAGAGATATGGCGTGATTTGGAGGATCAGGCTACATCTGGCAGAAAAGGGCCAATATAGTGGAGGCACGAAAGATAGGACCCGGTGGACTGTCGATTTTGAAGCAGCCCAGATCAACAGTCGAGACCCATATCGGCCAGTGAAATAAAACGAAGTTTAATTATTCGAAGGCGGGTTAGGGAAAAATACCATGGTTTCATTCATGGATGCATGACACCCTCAGAGGTACATCAAATCGAAAATAAGTCTACCTAAAACCGATTTCTCCAACACCCGATATTGAAATTCGATGGGACCCGATGGATTGTCAATCTTGAAGCAACCCGGATCAACGGCTAAGGCATATATCGGGCGATGAAGTAGCGCGAAATATAATTGTTAGAGGGCGGTCCAGGGAAAATACCATGGTTTCATTCCGTGGATGCGTGGCGCTCTCACAGGTACATCGGGGCGAAAAGCGGGTAAGCGCGAAACCGTTCAACCATGCCCTGAAGTCACATGTTCAAATTCCATTTGAATACATCAAATCAACAATTCGTGTAGGGAAAGGAGACGACCGGTCAAATCACCTCACACCACTCATTCAGGTACTTTACGTCTGTGCAATGTAAGGTAATCACCACCAGATAACTAACTCAAAGTCTCATCATTCGAAGTAGATTGGACAAACATGATAAACCAACGTACCTACAGGTACTCTTGTCAACAATTCATGATTAAAACTCAATGAATATCGCTCTTCAAAATATGGATGGCATTATTTTTCTTCGAACAATCAACGCTTCATTCATAAGTAGAGTAATCTCAAACTGGATCAACTTCCTGATTTCTGTAAAGTTAAGGAAGACAAAAATCGTGTTTTTCTGCAAAACTGGGAGACATGGACAAAGCTGATCAAACAACATCCAGTGAACCATGATTTTCAACCAATATGGCGAAGTCATCAGTGAATAAGAAAGAGAGGTTGGTTGCACAGATATTGGAAACAAAATTCCATACAAATCCTGCAATAGAACCAGAAGTGGACAAAGAGATCAGATTAAATCCCTTCATGAGATATTTAATCATCAATGGACATGTGGACGAGCACTACAAATGAGAAGTAAAGAGGAAGCAGAGCAAGTGACAAAAGACAGGAATCAGAGCTGAGGCGATCGAGAGCGTTGGGGAAAATGAATCAGTCTGGTTGAGCACTCTAAAGGAAGAAATCTCCAATCTGGAATAAGTTCTCAGGTTGAATTAAGTACGTTTCATAAAATTTTGGACATATGGCGTTCAATAAAAAAATCCTCACATATGTCAGTCCTATTTATAACGCTCCCTATAAAGTAGGAGAACAATTGTTACGTATTACTCCTTTTTTGTAACCGATCTCTATCTTTAGAATGTGGGGAAGTTGAGTTGTTTTAAATCCTGCATGCAGATTTTCTATATATATCATTCCAAGGATAAAAAAAGTATGAGGGAAGAGGGGAATGCCCTTGAAACATGAAGACTTTTTAAAATCATGGAGATAAACTGAATATACAATGTAGAAGCAATCTTTGGACTGTTTATGAAAATATTCTAATTGGCTGTGATATGAGTTTTGTTTTCTTTCATTGTATGTATTTCCTGTGATCTTTATTCCATTTACATTTTCTTCTGTTTAAATTGGAGAGTTAAAGGCCCA
>SNQJ01S0013548.1:17100-80468 GCA_010110895.2 Picea sitchensis
TGGATGAAAGATGTACCATTAACTTGTTGAAGTTTTACTTATACAACTAGAAGTTACAGTTCTTCTTTATTATTACAATCATTTAGCACATTAGCAGAATAAATAAATTCAGTGAAAGAGAGACAATCACAGAAACAATAGAGACACACAAATTATCCTGGGAAACCCTCATGGGGAAGAAAACCCATCAAAACTTCCTCAATATATATAGACCAAAGATATAATAGAATATCCTCCATGACTCCTTCACTAGGAAGAGTAGCACACCACTTAACCAAGAAATAACAAGAGATAGACCAAGAAACCTCCTTGAAGTCACCCCCCGTTGCAACAACTTCTCCTCCAAGACGTGTGCATTACAAAGGTGAGTGTGTTTGTATCCGAATGAGGTGCTAGCCTCTCTTATAAATAATGGTTTGGACAACCTATAATTAGGTCTGGGCCGACCTGTCACTTTACCCTCTTAATTTACATTTAATTGTCAAGGCACAATAGGGATGACTTTTTCTAAGGAAAAATAGGGCCTAATTAAATATAATATAATCATATTTTTCAAATCTCTCTCAGGTAGAATATTCTTCAAAGTTACATTATTTCAACATAACTAAGGTAAATGATGAAATGGTAATAATTTTTTTCGAATAACACATTATGACTAGGTTTGGAGTACCAACCACTCTTGTATTTGATAATGCTACATATTTTTCATCATTGGAGTTAATTGAGTTTTATTTAGAGAAAGGGATCATTTTGAAATATGCATCCAACTATTACCCTCAGGGAAATGGCCTGGCCAAATCCACTAACAAAAACTTGATATTCATCCTTAAGCGAAATTTAGTTGACCAACATTAGAATTAGCACAATGCATTACCCAAATCCCTCTGGGATGACTGTGTTACTCCTAAATAATCCATAGGGACCTCTCCTTACTTTCTCATTTATGGGAAGGAATCCATTCTCCCTTCGAATATATACATGCTTTCCCTTCATCTCACCCAACAATCATGTAGGAGATAATGATCTCTCATCCAAAAATGTATCAACACCTTGTTAAAATTGGAAGAGGCCCATGCCATAGCTAAAATGAAATTTTAAGCTCACCAACAAACTATTAAATGTTTTTTTGATAAAAATCCTGCTACTGAAAAGGACTTTCAGGTTGGTGACTTGGTTCTCAAGTGGGACAAGCCACACGAAGACAAAAAGAAACATTCGAAGTTTCAACAATTGTGGCCTGGTTCTTTCATAGCCATTTTGATTCTAGACAAAACTTTATTTATCTCCATGAAACACTATGGTGCATTACTTTGAGTCAGATTCAGTAGAGGAACACGGTTCATTAGAATATGAACTATGTATTCTTAAAATTGTAGCTAGAGTGAGCTAATGGTCATATCCAAGAGCAAGTTTTGTGTTTGTATGAAACCAATTAGACTAGAAACTTATTTAGGAAGAAAATTGTAGTAATCAAGGCATGTTTCTCATGGAGTTATCTCATCTATAATAAAGTTGGAATATCTCACTTTCACAGGTGTCATCCCACAAGCCTTTAAAGAAAAACTGGAATTCCCCCATCCACCTCTCTCTAAATTCAAGAGGAAATTTACTTTGTAAATGTAAAGGCTTGGGGAAATGAATTCTAGCTCATGTGGGACATTCAAGCATCTTCTTTGGGGCTATGAAAACTCATTGACAACAGAGAAAATCTTGTGAAACTGGGGTGACTTATTTGGGGCTATGGACGCTCACCAGTAGTGGAGAAACAACAGAGAAATGTATGATCAAATTTCATTCTCAACATTCCTTATGTTATCACCATAACAATTTCAGATAGGATCCAAGTTTCATATTTAGCGGGGGACTAAAGCAGCGTAGAGATATGGCGTGATTTGGAGGATCAGGCTACATCTGGCAGAAAAGGGCCAATATAGTGGAGGCACGAAAGATAGGACCCGGTGGACTGTCGATTTTGAAGCAGCCCAGATCAACAGTCGAGACCCATATCGGCCAGTGAAATAAAACGAAGTTTAATTATTCGAAGGCGGGTTAGGGAAAAATACCATGGTTTCATTCATGGATGCATGACACCCTCAGAGGTACATCAAATCGAAAATAAGTCTACCTAAAACCGATTTCTCCAACACCCGATATTGAAATTCGATGGGACCCGATGGATTGTCAATCTTGAAGCAACCCGGATCAACGGCTAAGGCATATATCGGGCGATGAAGTAGCGCGAAATATAATTGTTAGAGGGCGGTCCAGGGAAAATACCATGGTTTCATTCCGTGGATGCGTGGCGCTCTCACAGGTACATCGGGGCGAAAAGCGGGTAAGCGCGAAACCGTTCAACCATGCCCTGAAGTCACATGTTCAAATTCCATTTGAATACATCAAATCAACAATTCGTGTAGGGAAAGGAGACGACCGGTCAAATCACCTCACACCACTCATTCAGGTACTTTACGTCTGTGCAATGTAAGGTAATCACCACCAGATAACTAACTCAAAGTCTCATCATTCGAAGTAGATTGGACAAACATGATAAACCAACGTACCTACAGGTACTCTTGTCAACAATTCATGATTAAAACTCAATGAATATCGCTCTTCAAAATATGGATGGCATTATTTTTCTTCGAACAATCAACGCTTCATTCATAAGTAGAGTAATCTCAAACTGGATCAACTTCCTGATTTCTGTAAAGTTAAGGAAGACAAAAATCGTGTTTTTCTGCAAAACTGGGAGACATGGACAAAGCTGATCAAACAACATCCAGTGAACCATGATTTTCAACCAATATGGCGAAGTCATCAGTGAATAAGAAAGAGAGGTTGGTTGCACAGATATTGGAAACAAAATTCCATACAAATCCTGCAATAGAACCAGAAGTGGACAAAGAGATCAGATTAAATCCCTTCATGAGATATTTAATCATCAATGGACATGTGGACGAGCACTACAAATGAGAAGTAAAGAGGAAGCAGAGCAAGTGACAAAAGACAGGAATCAGAGCTGAGGCGATCGAGAGCGTTGGGGAAAATGAATCAGTCTGGTTGAGCACTCTAAAGGAAGAAATCTCCAATCTGGAATAAGTTCTCAGGTTGAATTAAGTACGTTTCATAAAATTTTGGACATATGGCGTTCAATAAAAAAATCCTCACATATGTCAGTCCTATTTATAACGCTCCCTATAAAGTAGGAGAACAATTGTTACGTATTACTCCTTTTTTGTAACCGATCTCTATCTTTAGAATGTGGGGAAGTTGAGTTGTTTTAAATCCTGCATGCAGATTTTCTATATATATCATTCCAAGGATAAAAAAAGTATGAGGGAAGAGGGGAATGCCCTTGAAACATGAAGACTTTTTAAAATCATGGAGATAAACTGAATATACAATGTAGAAGCAATCTTTGGACTGTTTATGAAAATATTCTAATTGGCTGTGATATGAGTTTTGTTTTCTTTCATTGTATGTATTTCCTGTGATCTTTATTCCATTTACATTTTCTTCTGTTTAAATTGGAGAGTTAAAGGCCCATAATTCATCTTATGATGCTCTTGGTTTAGCAATATAAACTGTGTGTATTTCTTCCTAACTAATTCAGAATTCATTTTAATATGCTCTGATGCAGTTATGTGTTTTCCTTTTTCCTCTTTCGCCATGCAAATTTCAATTTAAAATCAGACTCATTTCCTCATTTAACCTTTTTCATCTTGATAGTTCAAATGATTTGTCACTGCTTTATTCATTTTTGACTCCATAGCCCAAATGTCACCCCCATTTCTTCAACAACTTTATAAAAACCCCCAACAAACCAAATCTAGCCACCGTTTTCTAAAGAAATATCAAGTGACACAAGAGATCCCTCTCTGAGTTGAGAAGGCTAGTGCCCAACTCTAAAGTAGGTTGAAAAAATTACCTCTGTCGTTTGTCTATCATCTAGACAAAATTTACGGAGTGCGAACATTCTGGCGCCACTACCGGGGACGAAATTGAAAAATTTTCCCTGTTAAAGAATGAAATGGTTGAGTTCTAAGGTCTGAGAATAACAGACACTTAGGAAAATATTAGCTGTATTCCTACTCTGGAAACTCCACACATTAAAAATCAGTTTGAAGGTGATTCCACTGGTAGAAGAATCTAGAAATTCAAATCTTCAATGGCGAATCCACTCTCAATGCATAATCCAACTTCAAAAACATTATTGGCGACTCCACTCAAGCTTCGAATGTAATTCAGAGACTCCACTGGAAGACGAGATCCCTTGACAGAGGTATTAAAATACATTATGGAAGAAAACAAGTACTTAAATTTGGATTTTTTCCAAGGCATTTTATTGTTTGTTATAAGTTGCCTCTGGTCCTTCCTTGAACATGTCAATTTTTTTTTTCTTTACCTGCTACATTCTAATGATGATGATGAGAATATTGCAATTGTATATCCTCCTCTTAAATTTGTACATACATATCCTCACTGTATCACTGATTTTGATAAAAAAATTCCATCCGAGCCATGTGTTGATCATAACCAAGTTGGTGAGCCTCATGAAACCAAAGCTGATATTTCACGTCTTGTACTTGATCCAAAACCCTCCAAGATTCAACATAGATACAAACCCTTAAAATTACCTCAAGTCCTTCATGATTTTCCTCCTGAGTACTATAAATGCCTACCTATGTTTGATGGGGAACCTAATGTCATATCAGCTGAAAAACACATCCAAGGGTTTGAGAATTTTATAGATTTGTTTGAGATTGACCATGATGATGTTTGTATGAGGGCCTTCTCTCAATCCTTGAAAGGGGACACCAAAGACTGGTTTAAAAATTTGTAGCCAGAGACAATTAGCTCATGGGAGCAATCGAAGAATTTCTTTTAAAGTTTTGGGGAAAGAAGAAATATTTGGATCTACAACTTACAGAGTTCTATGCCTTGAAGAGGCAGAGCAATGAAACTATTTCTACATTCAGTAGAAGGTTTTCCAGTATTTATTAAAATTTTCCCAAAGAAATTCAACCCACTGAAGCTTTTTCCATGCTCCATTATACAACAACTCTTCATCCATATTTGTCTTTCCTCCTGATGGAAATAATACCTAAGTCCTTGCAACAAATGTTTAATTATGCTTAGGAGATTCAACACAATATCTAAGCATGTAAATAGATTCTAAATGAGGAGTTGGATGCTAAATAAAATGACAATGAATATGAAAAGAAAACGATTGATTTGAATCTTGACTAGAGAGTTAATAATATCATATGCCCTCTTGAAATTTTTAATGCCAATGATTTTGCATCCACTTGTTGAAAGAGGAGGTGTTGATTTTGCTTCTGATCCATCCCATGATAAGATTGGGGCTCATTGTTTTATGTATTCATTTGTAGACAGTGAAGAAGATGAGTTTGAAAATCAGTTTGTTGAAGAACATGTTGATGTTCCAAGTTTGTTATTGTTAGATGACATTGCATCTGTTGTTGATTTTCCTATGTATGATGAATATGATCATTATGATGTTGACTCCATAGAACAACCGACTACATGTTCTCTATCAGAAGATATTCCTTTTCAACAGTGTAATGAGAGCAACCAGCCTACATATCACAGTTACAAAGAAGAAAGTACTAAATCAATTGAAGGAAATTCTTTACCTTTATGTTTTTCTTCATTTAAATTTTTGAAGGAAAATTCTAAGATCATCATTGAAGCAAAGGAATGTCTGTTGAGGCCAAATCACACTGATTCACTGGAACAAATTGACAAGAAATTGCAGAAATATTCTCATGCGTCTGATGTCCCTGTTACTTGTTATGTAGAAGATATTGTCAGTTCAAAATTGCAGCCATTGGTCGAAGATAAATCTGAAAATGAGTGTGTTCAGCAATCCAAAGGAATTGACAACAATTAAGAAAATGAAGGAGGTTTTGAATCAAGTGAAAGAACCTTGCCATAATGTTTTTCTTCTTTAAAATTGTTGTAGCAAAAGGTTTATAATGTTTCAAATCAGAAATCCTCCAGGCATAATGTTGAGTATGAAGAAAGCAGTGGATCTACAAATGAAAACTATATTCCTTTATGTTTTTCTTCCTTTGAATGGTTGAAAGCAAATCATGATATAACAGAAGAAACAAGAAAGTTTGACTGCATTCACAGTGGCACTGTTTTACATGAGGAAATTGTTATCAGTAAAGAATACCGACAACATTCACATGCATTGAATGATCATGTAGCTAATTACTTGAAAGGATATTCCAATTCGGAGTTACAACCTATGCTTAACCACCAAATTGAAAAATAAGAAGAGGCTGATCAAGAAATTGTTGTTAAAGGTTATTTTATTTCTCCTAAAACTAACATAGATATTCAACAATATTTCCAGCAAGACAAAGTGTTTCAAAGTTGTCTTTCTTCCCCTGAAAATGACGCGGTGGTCCAATTTCTAAGTGGCCTAGACATGGATGAGGATTTTGAAACTACATCTATGGACACTCCAAGCAGCAAAAAAACAAATGACAAAGAGTTTCAAGAAAGAAACAAAACAACGGCTGCCATTTCTCATTCAGAAATACAGAAAGATAATGAAAAGGATGATGCACATGATATGGTTGTAATATTTGAATATGTTCGAGAATGTATGAATGTTTTTGTTGATATGTATGGAAGAGTAGACACACTTATTGCTATTGTTTCATTCGAAAATATTCCCAAGATTGAAGAAATGAAGCAAGAGCAAAAAACACTTGTGAAGGAAGCTTGTTTTTCTGTCTTAGCTCCTAAAAAGGAAACATTCTTTCATGTGTTTCATGATCCCATGGCATGTTATATGGAATTTTTTTATAATAAAGATCTACAGAGGATAGTGGGTTGCAAGATTAAGGATAAATGGAGTGACGAATTGGTGTCTGTATTAAATATGGGTCACTTTACACCAGACACTGTTCTTCAACCATGGTTGTCAATAAACTATTACTTCTAGACTTCTCAACAAACCTGTCAGTTTCTCGATGGTAATCAACAGGTTAAATCACATGAAAACAAGAATGTCATGGAAGGGGTGAACCAAGATAGTTGTTTTGTGCATGTTTTAGAAGATCCATTTGCATTTTTATTGGAGGAAGTAAATAGTCCAAATGTTCTTGATTTTTTGAGATTTGGATTTATGGATGGAGTTTTGAATGAATTATCGACAAAAAGGCTTTGGAACAATCGAGTGAAAAGAAAACAAATAGTGGATAAAATGCTATCATGGCTGCATTGGAATTATGATTTCACTTGATTGGCAGCTTGTTTCAGCAGTTAGGGTAGGTAGGAGTGTGTGAAGAAGCTTTTTGGTCAAGCATTTTTCAGTTTGGATTCCAGTAGTATGTATAGTTAGATTTTAGCGGTGTATTCAATGATCAATATCAGGTTGAGAATAGTGTGCAAAGTTTGGTTTTCAGCAAACGATTGTGACAGGTCGGAGCTGGGTACACACACATGCTTTGGGAACAACCCAATGGGTAGGCACTTGGTCTACAGTTCTTTTCTACCTCGCAGGGAGGATAACATCCCCAGTTGGAGCCTATGTTATCACCATAACAATTTGAGATAGGATCCAAGTTTCAGATTTAGCGAGGGACTAAATTAGCGTAGAGATATGGCACATTTTAGAGGACCAAGCTACATTTGGAGGAAAAGGGCCAATATAGCGGAGGCACAAAATATAGGACCCGATGGACTATCGATTTTGAAGCGACCCAGTTCAATGATCGAGACCCATACCGGGCAACAAAATACCACGAAGTTTAATTATTCGAAGGCTGGCCAAGGAAAAATACTATGGTTTCATTCGTGGATGCGTGATGCCATCAAAGGTACATTGGGGAGAAAAGAGGTCTACATAAAACCATTTTCTCCAACCCCCGATATCGAAATTCGATGGGACCCGGCGGACCGTCGATCTTGAAGAAACCTATATCAATGGCTAAGGCATATATCGGGTGATGAAGTAGTGAGGAATATAATTGTTAGAGGGAAAGACAAGGAAAATACCATGGTTTCATTTAGTGGATGAATGGAACCCTTAGAGGTACATTAGGGCAAAAAGAGTGTAAGCGCAAAACCGTTCAACCAAGCCCCGATGTCACCTGTTCAAATGCCATTTGAATACGTCAAATCAAAAATTCATGTAAGGAAAGGCGACGACCAGTCAAATCAAATCACACCACTCGTTCAGGTACTTTACGTCAGTGTGATATGGTAATTGCCGCCATATAACTAACTCAAAGGCTCATCATTCGAAACATATTGGCCAAACGTGATAAACCAACGTACCTGCAGGTACCCTTGTCAACAATTCATGATTAAAACTCAATGAATATCTCTCTTCAAAATATGGATGGCGTTATTATTCTCTGGGCAATCAATGCTTCATTCGTAAGTAGAGTAATATCAAATTGGATCAACTTCCTGATTTCTGTAAAGTTAAGGAAGACAAAAATCGTGTTTTCTGCAAAACTGGGAGAGATGGACAAAGACGATCAAACAACATCCAGTGAACCAGGATTTTCAACCAATATGGTGAAGTCATCAGTGAATAAGAAAGAGAGCTTGGTTGCACAGATATTGGCAACAAAATTCCATACAGATCCTATAATAGAACCAGAAGCGAACAAAGAGATCAGATTAAATCCCATCATGAGAGATTTATTCATCAACGAACATGCGTGCGGGCACTACAAACGAGGAGTAAAGAGGAAGCTGAGCAAGCGATAGAAGACAAGAATCAGAGTTGAGGCGATCGAGAGCATTGGGGAAAACCAACCAGTCTGATTGAGCACTCTAAAGGAAGAAATCTCCAATCTGGAATAAGTTCTCAAGTTGAATTGAGTACGTTTCAGAAAATTTTGGACATATGGAATTCAATAAAAAAATCCTCGTATATGTCAGTCCTATTTATAACACTCCCTATAAAGTAGGAGAACAATTTTTACACGTTACTCCTTTTTTGTAATCGATCTCTATCTTTAGACTGTGGGGAAGTTGAGTCATTTTAAATCCGGCATGTAAATTTTCTATATATATCATTCCAAGGATAAAGAAAGTATGAGGGAAGAGGGGCCTGCCCTCAAAGCAGGAAGACTTTGTAAAATCATGGAGATAAACTGATTATACAATGCAGAAGAAATCTTTGGATTGCTTATGAAAAGATTCTAATTGGTTGTGATAGGAGTTCTATTTTCTTTCATTGTATGTATTTCCTGTGATCTTTATTCCATTTACATTTTCTTTTGTTTAAATTGGAGAGTTAAAGGCCCATAATTCATCTTATGATGCTCTTGGTTTAGCAATCTAAACTGTGTGTATTTCTTCCTAATTAATTTAGAATTCATTTTAATATGCTCTGATGCAGTTATGTGTTTTCCTTTTTCCTCTTTTGCCATGAAAATTTCAATTTAAACTCAGACTCATTGCCTCATTTAGCCTTTTTCCTCTTGATAGTTCAAATGATTTATCACTGCTTTATTCATTTCTGACTTCATAGCCAAAATGTCACCCCCATTTCTTCAACAACTTTATAAAAACCCCCAACAAACCAAATCTAGCCACTGATTTCTAAAGAAATATCAAGTGACATGAGAGAGCCCTCTCTGAGTTGAGCAGACTAGTGCCCAGCTCTAAAGTAGGTTGAAACAGTTAACTCTATTGTTTTTCTATCAACCAGACAAAATTTACAGAGTGCTAACACCTTACACATAATTTCCTTTCAAGTACTTCACCTTCTTTCCCAAAATGTTTCGACATGAAAGACTATACTATGGTAATTAATCAACTACGGACACAACCACAACCTCTCTCTTGCATCATTCAAGCTTGTCTCATCAAGTTATGAATTTTGAAAACTATGGGACCTACTCGTTCTCCCTTGGATTATGCACTCCAAATGTTTTCATTCTTCAAAGTATTGTGTTTAACTACAATTTTGTAGAAATTCATGGCTTCACCTAGTGTGTCACCAATTGTTGTGCCAAGAATCAAAACCTTCCCTTTTTCTCATGTCCTTTATCATAGGGTCATTTCCAACCAAGAAAATGGGACCCTCCTTTTTGTCTTGAGACCCTCTTAAATTGCTGATAAAACTTCTCATCTTCTTGGTATCCATTAAAGTCTAACCATGCCTCTTTGAGAAATTGTTCTAGCTTACAATTTTTTATTTGGTTTCTGGCACATCACTTAACAATTTCTAGAATTGAGTTTTAGTTTATCGGTAAGCCTCCCACCAAATTTGTCGACACATCGATAGAATTCCCCTCAACTTTTCCAATACGTGACCTTTTCCATATAGAAAATGTTGATAACATCATTGTCGATACATATACCTCACCACCGATGTAGTTGATAACATCATTGCCAATATTCTTGGCAAGGTTCCCATGATCTCTTCCAATACACTAATGTGGTTATTTTCCAAGTTCCCATAATCCTCAGTGGTACAACATGACTCAATGTCGTCAAGGTTAGCATGATCTTCACTGGTACACCGACACACTTCCACCAATCCCCTCTGGTATCATATTTTCTGTGCCGAGGAGAAATCTATAAAAGGAATACTCCTGTCTCACATTTCATTTCTTGTTACCAAGTGAAAATAAAGGAGATCATTGTGTTAGAAGAGATACCTCACAGTAGACTACTTGTGTGCCTAGATTACCCCGGTTTTGAGTCCCTAGATTAAATAATGTATTTTTTTTATTTGATGAAAGGTTGGAGTGCCTAAAAAATTAAAAGAGGTCAGAGTGCCTAGGAAATGCATTACTTTGAACATTGCAAATATTAAAATACATCATTGGCTAAAAGATGGGAAAGGAAAAGAGTTAGAGGGGGCTATGGTTCCACAAGAGAGGGGAATAAATAGGATAAGGACTAAGCCATATCACAATGCAAATGGTGTGGAAAATTGTGGTATAACAAATTCCCCCTAATGTGTGAGGTCAGAAGGGAAACTGATGGACGACATACATTATAACATTGAGAGACGAGGATGCCTTGAAGTAGATCCAATGAAGGTTCTCAAACAAGTGATCCAAGAACAAAAACCATTAGCGTATATTAAGTAAGAGTATTATCTTCCCAAGTCGGGCATACCCATACTTAAGAATGATGTATACATGGACACCAAATCAAGTAGACTGGGGATCGATGTCATATATATGAAAGTATGAATAATGTCCATGACCATAGACAATACACAATGGATCCATGTGATATATATAAAGTAGCAAGCATGGCCACGAGGAATACACAGTGGATCCATGTCAAAGTAGATCATATCCATGAATAAGTACACAATGGAGGTATGTCTCAAAATAAAAAATAGAGGATATCTGGGACCAATGGAGTGATCAAACTAATCCTATGCACATACCAATGTTTGAGGGATGGTACAATATATGTCAAGTAGGAGCACAAAATATGTGATTCTCATACTTCACTCAAAGTCTTCAAAAAAATCCACCATGGTATGAGTCTACACTATGTGAATATATGTGTTGGGGTCGAACACAATGAGACACCATTTGATTACCATTAATTGTCGTATACCGTTAAAAAATGCGAGATGACCCATCAATAATGATAATGGGAATCAAGGTAACATGGTACAATCTAACAAGTGTGAATAAATGAGTTGATGTTGAACACCTATTAGAATCTACCGATCAAGGGAATTTGATGTTTTCCCACTGTCAATAGCAAGGGAACCTGCCATTGATAACTACAATCCCCAAGGTACCGAATATGACTCTAGATCCCTATAGGAAGAGATATGTTGGAAGGAAGGCATTAAGGAATCCTTCATCATCTAGCATGAGGGGTAGTAGAAGGCCAAATATTTGGAAGGACTCGAACGAACAGATTGTAAGGACCACACTGAGGTACGACTCCAGAATGCACCAGATGGAATATGACATGTCAGAGACTCTCTGAATAGTATCCAATAATTAATACCACTAAAAAATATGAGGAATCCACCAATGGGATCAAATGGAAACTAAGGTACCGCAAAAATCCCTATAGTGATGATCGTTGTTGACATCAAACACAAGGGAAAATTCTCAGTTCGTGACCAATGATGGTTTTTCATATGCTGAGCACAAGGTCACCTATAAATAATGGAAATAGGCCCAGGGTGCTACTCTAGGTCATACTCTCAAAGTAATGTGTCAGATTTGGTAAGAGTAGAACCACTAGAAAGAATTTAATGGGGACCTTCTATACTAGCACAACTAATAAACATAGATGCTTGTGATAATGAGATGAACTTGACAGAATCAGGAAGGCCGAATTGAATACTGAAACAACCTACGACCAACACTATACAAAGAAACACTCCAATAAAAATCCATAAGAGAAACACTGCAAACAAACGACTTTTCCAAATCTTTTTCCTAGGTGGATAAGGTCATGATTCCAAGGCAATGAAAAATTTGAAAGGGACCTTCTGGATGAAGGCACATGTTTATTAAGTCTCATGGACCAATGAATGAAGGAGTGAGAATTAGTTATTTGAAACTCCACTAACCAACATTATCCGGTGTAAGTACCCATGCTTTGTGGGGCACCCTCGAACAATACTAAAAAGTGTGATATGAAATCTACCCCAGGTACTATGACAAACCCCCACAGTCACCTCTGAGATACCTAGAAAAATAAACTAAGTTTACCAACTCGAAGTCAACATCTAGGTGGTACATTCGAAAGTCGAGATTGAAGGCATGGGAAGGGTAACAAATCATGAGGCCTCGTAAGCATCGCCTCTCACAGAGGTAAAGGTAGTAGCGAAATAACCAATATATGATCTCTCCTCTACGCTCAGTTAATCTTTGGAGGGGTCTCTCCTCAGCTGGGTGATGGGTAAATTATATACCTTAATTTCTCTCAATTAAATTATCGACCAGGGTAAGTATACTTTGAGTTGTGCCACAATATGAGTCAAGGTAGAAAGACAAACTAACTTCTTATGAGGTATGGAAAATGAATTAACTAGGCAAGATAATGGTTTACCCTAAGGATCAACATTCTATTTTCAATCTACAATTCTATAAAATATGATTTAAAAGACTCTAGACAAGATGAGATCTATTTGAACAATAAAATTTAAAAGTACAGAGTAATCTATAACGATAATCATTGAGCTCATTAGTCCAAGTAAACAACTCTTTAAAAGAAATCTATAACTATGAACAATGAGGTTATTACTCAAAGGAATTGATTCTTGAATAAGAAGGAAATCCTTCAATAAACAAAAGCTATCTTTCAAAAGTACTTCTTCGCAGTGAACTCTATTCTTAAAGAATCTCTTTAAAATCTCACAATTACTCTTATCCTACAGAAAATAAGCCACATCATTAAACTAATCTCATTTACTGAAAGTAAACAACATCATGACGACATTCAAATGTAATGGTTATGTCTACAATGGAGAATTATATCACGATGGCACCTTAACACTACTGATAATTCAAGCAGAATCAATTCAATTTTAATTTATATAGAGATGTGAAGAGTATAAACAAGACTGTATATGGAAAGCTTTGCCATTAAGGAAATATCAATTGATTAGATACATGTTCTTATAATCAATATAGTCTATAAACATTGTTCAAAAGAGATTCAAAATCAACACTTATCCTATCACACTGATACTGGAAATATATTCTACACAAAGTTAATAATTTATGCAGACCTACAAGAAGTAATTGAAAACCATAGCTTAATGAAGCATAGATGATTGTTATGTACATTGTCTAGATGACCAACATGCAAAGTAACCTATAGTTTATAAAATGAGAAAAAAAAACTTGTATATAATTGAATAGTTAGATGACTATGAGCATATACACATCAGTAAAACACAACCTGCATAAAAGATGTTATATGTCAGAGAATGGACAATTAAATATTTAGGTATAGACAACTACAAGTAACCTGTAAGTTATATAGGAAACACAGCTTCAACAAGAAACCTGAACACAATAGTTATATGCACAAATATGAAGATACATCAAATAAACCTACACAAAAGAGTTATATGCATAAATATAAGTACACAACAAATAAACAAGACACACAGACCACTGGTGCCCCCCCCCAAGTAGTCATGGTACTACTCATGTTCAATAGACAATAACGATCAACGCATTATCTTATATTAATAGCAAGATCGATTTTACAGAGGCAAATCCATAATAGTGATTATATCATTATCCATTTTTGGTCTAAGAGAGAGTTCTAGAATTTATAGAGTTTTTAGACATAACTGAGAGGTCGACCACTGAAAGGGTCGATGCTCTACTACAACAAAAAATCATTAAAACTTAATAATAGACAATATCTTCTTAACAACTCATGCGCTCAAAATAGAGGTTGAACACAATTGTTTGAATCAAAGTTATGACTTCCATAGATGGAGGGTTTGAACAGGTACAAAACCCATGTTTCGTATTCGCCAGGAAGAGCCCGCCGATATACCAACCCACAACTGCACTGCGCTCCGAGGGTCGGATTGAGGGATGGATCAAGGGTTGGATTGAGTTTTCAACATGTTTCAAACAAACGACAAGTGTTAATAAATTTCACTCACTCAATTAAATATAAACCATCATAAAATCATAAAAAATAAGAACTACACATACCTTATGTTGATCCATAGCAAATCGATGGAAGAAACCTGTTAATACCTTTAAAAAGAGCCAATAGAAGTATAAACTGTATAATATCCATGTGAAAAAAAATATCTGGACAAAGGAAAAATGGGAAAAACACAGAGTCATCATTTCTCCCATGCCTAAGAGTTTGCAGGTCCCTCAGTAAAGAAAAATGAATTGCCAAAACGTAGCTATACGTGTGAGGGAGGAGATAGATTAAGATTTAGGGGCGTGTCCCTCATGTCCTAGAGAATTCTTCTTAGGCCTCTTTCTATGCTTCAATTTCATTCTTAAACGATTATTGGTAGTATTCATTTGATCAACCAAACGTTGTAGACAATTTACCTTTTCTTGTAGGACAACATTGTCATGGTGTAAATGATGATCCAGGGTTTCATGCTCCGCAAGACATTGGATCAGTTGAGCATTTTCATTTTTCAACTGTTCAATGGGAGAAGGATTCTTCTTCTCAGCGGATGTGGAAGGCATGTCACATTTGATTAAAGTTTTAGGATATTGGGAAGAATATGTAACAATGTCCTTTTGAGAAATACTAGGCATGATAGGTTCAAACTTGGTTTATTTAGTAGGCTCAAATTCTTCTTTAAGCTTCTTGTGAGGGATATCATGATCAAAGGACAATTGAATAGGGTCTGAGGTAATTGGAGGATTTGTATTGGACATGAAAATAATATTTCAAGTGCTCCTACGAAATGATATCCCTTTCAATCTGTTAGCACCTTGCCTTCTTGTAGGAATTGAAGGAAAATCATGGTGGAAAGAGTCCAATAGTTGCTTCTGTTTAGAATCAATAGGAGGTGTAGATAACTGAGGGTCAACAATAGGATTCTTGGTTTTTGTAGAAGATGAGGGAAGAGGTTTAATTGTAGGGTTTGGAGTTTTAGGAGAACAAGGGTTATATGGACTAGAAGTCCTAGGATCAACTGACTTCTTAGCCATTTTAACTGTCAAATGGGGGTTCAAAATTGATAAAGAAAATCTTCCCAGGTTCTTCCCTGTTTCTTTAATTCTGAGATAACTAGCAGATTGATAAGGCCATGATGAAATAGGTTGTGGTGAGGGTTTGTCACATTTTTTTGAACATGGGAGGAAATTTTCTCTAGACTCTTTAGAAAATAAAATGGAAAATTCAAAGGTTTACCAAACTAAAAATGGGCCAAGAGGCGAAAATGGAAAGCTTTGAAGGTGGAGTACTTACCCTCACAAGTAATGAGTCTGGTGATAATAATCAGAGGATTAATTAATTCATACTTAATCCACCCCTTTGAATATCCTTTAGCCCTGGAGACATTTTGAAATTCAAGTTTGAAAACCCAATTGTAACTCTGTCATGGAAGTTGGTGCTACTTGAACCATCTATCCCTGATTTGTGGAAGTTTTGTGGCCATAGCAATGGATTCCTCAGAGACTAGGAAAACCAGTGACCCTACACGAGAAAAAATTCTATCAAGTCTGAGGGAGAACTGAAGGGAAACATCATCATCGTGCCCCTGCAGACTGATAATGAACTGCGCCCAACCGTGCAGAGAAATACTTCTCGACAAGCTTCAAACTATGGAATGGCCAATAGATTAGCATAAGAAGAAGGTTCGTGACGATTCATAATGGATATGGAGCAAAGGATGAGTTATAGAAAAAACAAGAAGAGGAATAGCAATACAGAACATGCAAAGGATGGGAGAAAAGCAGAACAAGATGCTCTATTTGAAACACAATAGATATAGGCAGGTCGCATCGTGGGTGCATTTGGCACATATGAATTCCATACGTAGTAATGATGATGCAATAATTTAAATTTAAATGAAATCATACTTGGAGATAAACCAAATCGCATGAGAGATTTGATCAATGTCCAAGTTGAAGACTTGGACATTTATGATAGTAAGAATAAATGAAATCATAAATTTAAATTCACCTCTTGACAAGTGTGATATAACATCTTTAGTAAACTTAATTTACCTCTTGACAATTGTAATCAAAATTCTAGTGATCATACTTGGACTAAAGCATTAAAATGGTATTCGAAATTACAACACTTCATACAATACCTTATTTGACACTCCATCCAACACTCCATCGGGCACTCCATATGGTGAAGATTATACAATAGTCGGTAGTAGGCTAAAACGAAGAATGCTTGATCAAAGAGGTGTTATTTTCTTAGCCAAGTTCCAATCTCTGTAGTGGATAAGGCAATTTATGACTGGACAAAAAAAAACTATTGAGTTATGAACAACCCCCTCTCTCTTGGAACAAACAAACTATCAACTGCTTTGATCAGATATCCCTTTTATTGGCCATGAGGAGAGATCCATAAACCAAAATTGTGACGTAGTACCAAGCTTTTCATCTACACATGAACAAAGAAGTTATGAGATTACTAAAAATATTATATAATTGATCATCTTTCATTATCATGATATGCAACAATTGATGACATATACAACTTGATAAATTTGTAAAAAGAGTGGTTTCATGGTATATCTTTCATGGACAAAATCATATAATCTTTTTTCATAGACTTCATAAATGAATGAACAACGTTTATCCCTTTCTCCCACGCCTAAGCATTGTAACACTCCTCAATCAAACATATAGGAAATCAATCAATCCTTCCAATATCCTAAGTTTTATGTCTTCTGAGTGTATAGGTAAATTTCACATGTCAACCTAACAAAAAAGTTAAGAACAAGGCCCCACCTATAAGACAAAACATCTTAGATATAGTTAGGAAGACTTAGACAACATGGTCTTAAGATCATCTTCGGGTTAGCCTCCAATGGAAAGTGTATGGAGTTCATTTACTGATACTTAACCATGCATACTTCCTTTCAGTCATACCCACAAGTAGTGTCATACATCAATACAAGTTTTAAAACAAAGTCTTAGCATTTTTATTTATAATAAACATCCTCTCCAGGTAGAATGCCCCGCTGCTAGCAAGCCTTCTTATTACTCCGACGGGTTTACCTAGTCATATCATAGGACAGTATCCGCTGCCAACATACCTGTTCAGTGTCCCGATGGGTTAGCCTCTTACACCCTTTTTACAACAGATACTAGTCCTTGCCCTCACCTTTAAGATTTGTATATAAATGTTTCTTTTTGCAATAATATGGGGAGGCATCTCTGCAAACCTTTTTATGGGCTGGGATGGTATTTAAGTTGGAGGATAGTTTTTTTTTTCTTTATATATATATTAATTTTACAGATTGTCCTAATGTAAGGGATACTTAAGTGAGTGTAAGCAATTTGAATATATGACACAATTGAGCATTTTAATGTGTAGTCGATGGAACCATTGGAAAATAACAAAAAGATATCTGTAGCCCCTACTTATCTTCTTCCATTGAAATTAAATTGATGTGTCCATGGCTTAACTGTCAGGTCGAACTTCTTGCTACTCTTTTATAAAAATACTCTACTCACCCACTTAGAGAATTTAATGGATTGTATTAGTATCCTCTAGGTTTGAAGAGATCAATGTCACTTTTTCAGTATATTTTCTGGTGGTTAAGGGATATAAGCAACTGTTATAAGAGATTCTTTGAAAGTCTAGTTTGAAAAGAAGATAGAATTATGGTCAAAGAACTAAAAATGACTAACTAGACAAGAAATTTGTAATCATGATAAAAGTACTCATTACTCAAATGGTGCTTAATAAGATGATGAAATTTGGTTATAATAACATGTTATTTTGAAGTGAAATATTCCCCTTTTTCTTTGCTTCCTTGAAAGTTTCCATTTGTAAATGAATACCTGCAAAATTTCTAAAACTTCCTATCAAAAACCACACTCTAAAATATTTACATATGTACAACATAAATCAAAATATTTTAAGAATAGGGAGAAGGAGAAGAAACTTCCCCATCCACCAAGGTCAGTTCCTTGTCGACTAACATGAATTGTATGAAGTCTTCTTTAGAAACAAGCTTATGATAAAGTTTAAGTCTATGCCCATTTACTACAAAAGAGACCTGCTCATCTATGCCCATTTATTTTTATAGTCCCATTATCAAACATGGTATCCACTTCATAAGGACTTAACCATAGAGTGGTAATTTTTCCTTTAAAGGTTTTAAACCTTGAATCAAACAATAGAGACCAATCTCCGAGTTGAAATTGCTTCTTTTTAATAAATTTATCTTGCCATTTGCTTCACTGGTTTTGAACTAAGATTGTCCTTTGGATAACATCCTGTCTAATTTCATCCAATTCATTCAATTGTAGGACTTGTTTTTGTGCCTCATCTAAATCTAATCCCAATTTTGCAGTAATACAAAAGGTTCTTACTTGAAATTCAATAGGTATGAGTACTTGTTTTCCATAAAAAAATTCATATGGGGTGTTATTGGACTAATCAGTAAGTGCAGACACAAACAGATCTCCCTAATTCCACCCAGAACTAGAACAAAACAAAAAAAAATGTAAGACTTTCCCTAGGCTTTAACTATTGCGTTTACTAGCTAACAAGAGATGGACGACATACCTTTTAAATGTCGTTTCCTCTTGCCATTTCCGTCCTCACTCCGTTCCAATGATCATGCGATATTGAACCTGAAAAGAAACAAAATCCAACGAAGTGAAAGCAACAAAGTATTCTCAACAAAAACCTATGTATGTGATCAATGAATCATACAATAAAATAAGACCAATTTTACAGGAAATAAATATATCATTGTATTAAAGAATGTGGAAGAAAGATACAACCAGATGCCTTGATGTTGTAAGGTCCCTTCCAACAATTCCTTGCTTCCCACACACTTCTTCTCCATGGATTCTGAGATCAATAATCTATCTTGACAAAGCAAATCTCAAAGCCAACATACAAGCTCCAAAAACTCCAAGCTACAAAACTCAAGAACATTCCAACTTTCCCAAGCTAGCCAACTCAATCCAACTTTCCCCATGAGAAATATTCTCCTTTTATAAGATGAAAAGGATAGGGTGAGGAGGTTAGTATGATCCCATGAGATCAGGATGTGAATCAGATCCAAACCGATCGGAGGCCACCTCACCCTCGAAGCTTTTATTCTAGAACTTTCGAGAAATTCCTCTTTTTCCTTCGTACGAAAATCATCGCACCCTTAACACAAAGAAAACTACGACGACGTCGTAGGCCACTATGGTGAAACCTATAATGATCCTAGATCGTCGCACCCTTAACACTAATAAATATGTGATGATACCTTTTTATAAGGTTTTTGACAAAGGAAAAATATAATTTCATCTCTCTGGGAAAACTTATCTTCATTCTCTTAAGGGATTTAGGCCATTGATCCTTCTACAGAAAAATGATAAGTTTACATCATTAACGGTCATAAGGGTGACAAAAATAATGTGTAATGGAGAGCCCCCCAAATTATGAATTTAGAACAAAGTGATAGATGGAATACTTTGTCGAGTGTGAGTTGGGAACAAGGAACATGTTGGTCGGAAACCTACCAAGAAACAAGGAAATACAGTACAATAATATATCATTACTAAGGTAGGCATTCCGATACTCAGAATAAAAATGAATCAAAGCATAAATGCCGACATATAAAGATCCATTTCAAGTAAGACAGGTCATGGCCACCAAACATACACTTTGGATTCATGCCCATATGACTCAAATCCAAACATAGCCACCAAAAATACACTGAGGATCTATGTGTTAAAGACTCAAATTTGAACATAGCCACGAGACATACACTGTGGATCTATGGAATAGTACAATCTGAATATAATCCAATGCAAATTGAATCTGTTAGAAAATATTTAGGGTCTTCATCTCCACCACTCTATAGTACAAATCTAACCATCCGAATACATGTGCTGAAGTCGAACATGGTACAAACCACTTGATTACCGGTCATTAGTGTATACCTTTAACAAGTGTGAGAGAAATCACCATTAATGTCAATGACTCCCAAGGTACACTAGTATAATCCAATGGGTGTGAATTTGTGAGCTGAATTCGAACACTCGGTGGAATCTCCTGATCAAGGGTTAATAATGAAAACCCACTATCGAAAGCAAGGAAACCTGCCATTAAGGCATGCAAGTTCCAAGGTAAAAACTAGTTTGTAAGTCTAATTCTTGGATAATGAGTTGAAGTCGACAAGAAAATATTCATCACAAGAGGGCCTTAATGTATCCCCCATCAATGACACAAAAAAGGTAACAAGATTTGAAGTAGATCAAAGTAACATGTGATTTAGGACTAACTTGGGGATGGATGACACAATAGAAGGCTTAAGGATTGCAGAAATGGCCAATGCAATAGAAGGCTTTCTGGGTTGAAGTTTTCTTTGAACATATTGATGACATGACAATTTTCTTGGCAAAAATGATCCAAGTGGATATCGGTGGCCACCCACCTTTTCCAAATGGCTCAAAATGGCTTTCTGGCAATTTTGGCAATTTACTATTTTTAGCAGGTTTTAACTTCCGGGGCCATTTTGAGGGCCTAAATGAAGGTTTTTCGAGATCGAGGTTCTCAAATGAAGGTTTTCGAGACTTGAGGTTCTCAATGATAGCCATTGATTGAACTCCAAAAATGAATCTCCCAACTGATACCTTCCAATGAGTTGTTATCACTTAAACGTATGACGATAAAAGTTACACACCCCATAGTTGATTTTACCCAATCCTACCCAAATTCACATGACTTTTACATGCCCATTCTAGGGTTAGGCTTGATTGTCTAGACTTTGCATTCCCGCTTATTGTAAAAAGGGCCTTCAGAGCTCCCACATTGTAACCATCTTCTTTATGAAAATCACATCTCTTTCCTGTGAGGATAGTTACCACCTAGCTTAGTAGGGTTCACTCAGATTTTTACGCTCTATTGCATTTCTTTTGATTAATAGAAACGTTTAGCTACCTGTAAACTTTTTTTACTCAGATATCCTGTTTGTTTAAAACTTGATACATTTCTGTTATATTATTAAAATATCTCACACTGTGCATTTCTTTATTATACCACTGATCCAAATTATATCTACCTTCATATCATTCATAAAATAATCCAGATCAACGGTACTAGAGCAAGCTTCTCTTGATTGTTTTCAATGCATGTCCCCAACAGGGTCCGAGTATAGAAAGTTGGTCTTGAGCTTGTCTCTCTCGAGGACAATCTCTCTCAAGACACCTAAGAAACCCTCAATGGTTTAAGAAAAGAAAATCCATGGAGCAGACGATCCTATCGCATCACAAGCTTGAGCAAGTTCTCACTCTTCACGAGGGACTTAAAATGATGGAGAATTTTTCCCACATCCCTTCAATGCTCACCGACAGTACCTGCATCTCACATCAAGAAACCACTTTGAGAGACTCTCACCTTCAGCATGTGTTAATTTTGATATCTCAGATTTGAAGGTCAAAGGATGCAGTTCTAGATAAATGGTTAACTGCTAGAAGTTATTTCTCCTGCTCATAATTCTTTCTGCACAAGGTAACATCACGTTCGCACTCCCTAAGGCTCTCCCCATGTCAAACACACAGGGAAACCATCGAGCAGAGTTCACTGCAGAGGATTCTGAATATGGGTCCTGACTTTAAATTTTAGAGTGATCTTGTGAAGGAACAAGCATCTACCCCAAGAAACCAAGTGAGGACCAAAGACATGAGATAACCACACCATGTTAAGAGAAGTACACCGGCCCAGAGTTCACCAATAGCCTCCATACTCATACGACCAAGATGGGTGTACCAAGACTCGAATGACATTTGGCGAATATCGGGCTCTAAGGTTGCATACATTCAAATTGAAATGGATTTCGATTCTATGACTCTGTACGCCATCGATATGTCAAGTAAAATCGTTGCAAATATAAGTACGTAGGTAAACGGGAGTTCTGGGTCTCAGAACCACAACAAACGTTACAAAACCCCAAATGTAAACAAATTCCCAAAACTAGTCCAAGCCAGTAAAGGCCCGGAAGACAAAGAAGGACACCGGAAATGGTGCGATTTCCACAAAATCCTCGGGTAAATAAACACCGGTCGCACGTCGCCTCAAAATGCGCCATATTGGTGGTCGAAAGAGATCAAAGACAAGGAGCCAAAACCCCCATTCGGGACCGACTAAAAATACCGGTGAAAAGACGTATCATCGACGTTGCACTTCACCGCTATTGTCGCCACCGCAAAGACCAAACTTAAGAACCAACAGATCCGTAAGAGGGGAGTTTTTCATTCACAGATGTGGGTGAAGGGGACCCCAACAGATTTTTATTGTTGATAGCGGAAGCCGAAGAAACTCACCCCGCCAGGTCGCTAAACAAGGCTTGGGATTGTCGACAACACGCACCCAACTATTAACATTAGTGGCTTCTCGAATGATGATATCTTCGTGTCATCCAATAGTGTTCATTGTCATATGGCATCCAACCCTTCAAGGATGAGTATTATGTGATGTTGTCTAATCGGGATGTTCAGGATGTTCTCTTTGGGCCAACCATATATGTAGAAACGCCATGCTATCTATTATGAGCCCTGACCCTGTAGTGTCATATTACCGGGGGTCATCTCTACAGATACCGGAGGTAGTTCCAACCACGCCCCACTCCAAACAAGGCACACAAGGTAGTAATGCCCGCATAAAAAATTCATCTTTTTCACATTCTGTTCAAAAGGGGAAGAAAATGATACCGCAACCACTATAGCCTCTACCAAGCACCTTCTATCCAACGTAAGCAAGTCGGTTGCAACAAAGATGAAGATTCCTTCTACACACAAGCATATCTTGTAGCCAAACTGGTTAAAATGGTCCAAACCTTCCAACCAAAGGCCCGGTGATAGCCTTCAACAAGCAGCACCATCTCAAAGAAGGCAAGGAAGATCAAATAAGATTCAAATTCAACAACGTCTCTTCCTCTCCCTCGAACGCTAATGGATACCATTGCTTCCTATGAGGGAGGATTGATCCATGTGGATATTGGTGGCTACCCACCTTTTCCAAATGTCTCAAAATGGCTTTCACAATTTTGGCAATTTACTATTTTAGTGTTTTAACTTCCTGGGCCATTTGAGGGCCTAACAGTGTTTCTGAGATCAAGGTTCTCAATGATATCTAAAGGAATTATTGAGCCCTAAAATGAATCTCCTCAACTTATACCTTCAACGAAGCTATCGCTAATTTCTAAACGGAGATCGTATGCAAAAGTTATAACTCGAATTTGATGCACCAACTTACCCAAACGGGGCCCACATGACTTTTAAGCCATCTCCTAGGGTTAAGTTTTGGATGTCTAGGACTTTTGGCATCTCCTGCTTATTGTAAAAAGGGCTCCTCTGGGAAATTACTGTAACCATCTTCATGCTTAATGCGTAGTAGCCGTATTCACATCTCTTCTCAGATAAGTCGCCACCATTCTAGCTGTAGTCTTTCACTCTATATTTTAAAATTACTCTTTGATTAATAGAAATCGTGTATTACCTGTAGTAAAAAAATTTTTATCATATCTCAAGTATGGTTGCACTCGACATACATTTAAGGGTTATATTATTGAATATCTCAAGAATATCTCCAGGCATTTTTATTATATCTCCACTCTCATTTCTGTCGAAAATAATCCAGATCAAAAACTCAACTCAACAACGGTGGGATCACTGCATAAAATGTAATCTTATAAAAGGAGTATGATAGGGGAACAAGAGGATTTTCCAACCTACACACAAAGCAAGTGAAAGGGTGTCATGTTCAAAAGTGCTTAATTTTCCATAGAGTACACGTTTAGACACATTTCTTTCCCACTTTCCCCCACCATTTCCTCGGTGAGTACCCTCTTTATTTTTACGCACGTTTGAGGAGGATAACATATGCTTGAATCAGAAGCTCATCCTTCTGATGAGTCCCTTGGAGTATTTTTTAACTAACCCTAGGAAGGAGTATGTCTCGGGTCCCATATGGGCCTTTCGATGTTTGTTTTTACTAGTCCAAAGAAATAAACTCATTGGTTTTTCATATTTAGAGAGTCTAAAATACTTAAAGGAAAATACAATATGTCCTTTTTCATAAAAGTAGTTTGATGAGATCAAAAAGAGATAACCACTGCTTCAACATATTTTTCTCAAATAATTTAACGAGTGTGAAAAGAACAAGATCGCTTCTAATTCTTATCTTTTCTTCATGCTTAGAAAGTCCTAAAAGAGCTTTAAGGGAACTACAGGGGGTTCCTTTTCTTATAACCTTTATGAGTCTAAAAAAGTGATAAAAGTATACTGATTACATTCTCATTGATTTACGAAAGCACGAAACAACAAAGACTAAGATTGGGATTGTTTATTTTTACACAAGCTTAAAAAAAAAAAAAACTATGCTTGGGATAGATTTTTATTTTTACACAAGCTTAAAACTAAACAAAACTATGCTTGGACCTGGTTTCATTTTTACACAATCTTGAACCAGAGGAAACTATGCTTGAGGTAGGTGGTTTCATTTTTACACAAGCTTGAACCAGAGAAAACTATGCTTGCGAATTCCCAATGCATTATCTAGGGATGGTTGGTACTTTGTCCCCAGCTTAAGAAGCTATTGACTTTAACTTCAACATGAAGTCCAGAGGATGAAAGCGTTTCCCCCCAATCTTTGTTTTTGTCCAAAAACACATGCGGATAAAAAGAATCTTCAAATACTATATGTAACGAAGTACTTGAATCAATCGAAGAGGGGGAAAACTATTTCATTTTTAACAAGATACTCCCTAGATAATACTCCTCATATTCTTTAATACTCCAAGGGACTCATCCAATAAAAATAACCAATTTTATGGGAAATAAATATATCACTGTATTAAAGAATGTGGAAGAAATATACAACCAGATGCCTTGATGTTGTAAGGTCCCTTAAAACAATTTCTTGCTTCCCACACACTTCTGCTCCATGGATTCTGAGATCAACATTCTATCTTGACAAAGCAAAGCTCAAAGCCAACATACAAGCTCCAAAAACTCCAGGCTACAAAACTCAAGAACATTCCAACTTTCTCAAGCTAGCCAACTCAATCCAACTTTCCCCATGAGAAATATTCTCCTTTTATAACCTGAAAAGGATAGGGTGAGGAGGTTAGGATGATCCCATGAGATCAGGGAAATGACTCAGATCCAAACTGATCAAAGGCCACCTCACCCTCGAAGCTTTTATTCTAGAAATTTTGAGAAATTACTCTTTTTCCTTTGTATGAAAATTGTCACACCCTTAACACTGAGAAAACTGCGACAACGTCTCAGGCCACTATGGTGCAACCTGCGATGATCCTAGATCATCACACCCTTAACACTAAGCAATATGAGATGATACCTTTTTATAAGGTTTTTGACAAAGGAAAAGTATAATTTCATCTCTCTGGGAAAAAAGTATCTTCATTCTCTTCAGGGATTGAGGCCATTGATCCTTTTACAGAAAAAGGATAAGTTTACATCATTAACATTCATAAGGGTGACAAAAATAATGTGTAACATGGGGTATGTCTAGTGGTGTTTCTCCATGTGGTATGATATGCCCACAAAGCCTATGGAAGTCTATCAGCCCAATCTCTATGGTGTAGTTGGAAAATTTTGGTCAAGATAGTTTCTAGTACTTTGTTTGTTAATTCCACTTGGCCATTAGCTTGTGGGTGGTATGGAGAGGAATTACGATGTTTTATCCCATACTTTTATGTTAATTCCTTCATCAGATTAGAAGTAAATTGTGTACCTTGGTCTGTGATAATCTCACGAGGAACACCAAAGTGGGTAAAAATATCTTTATAAATAAACTCAACAATGGATTTTTTAGTAGCCCTAAACAAGGCTTTTGCTTCTACCCACTTAGTGACATAATCTCTGAAAACAAGAATATATTTCTTTTTACAATACATGGGGGAAATTGTTCCTACAAAATCAAGGGCCCATTTCTCAGAATTTTCAATCATAACCTATGTATGTAAAGGCATTTCATCAGCTGATGTGGGTTTTTCTATCCTTTGAAAATTATCACAACTTCTTACATATTTGACAACATCCTTAAAAATTCTAGGCCAATAGTAACCTAAATATAAAACCTTGTATGTTGTACGTTTATTGGAAAAATTCCCACCACATGGTCCATCATGACAACTTTGTAGGATTTATGCTATCTCATCTTCCTGGACACATCTACGAATGATCAAATCCAGTATACTACAGAAATGATCATGGCCAACCCATGAGTAGTTATCACTTTGTGTTATAATTATATTATTTTCATGAGGCGACAAATGAGTTGGTAATTTACTAGTGGCTAAATAATTTTCCATATCTGCGAACCACAGAGTGTTTACAGAGATGGGATGCTCATCTAGAAAACTATCATCAATAGGATAATATCCCCTTCATGATTAATGCGAGAGAGAAAATCAACTACTAAGTTCTCTTTTATTGGTCAGTCAAGGACAATAATATTGAACTCTTGTAATAAAAGGAGAAACCTAGTTACTAGGCCATTGGTAATAGGTTTGTTCATGAGAAATATAATGGTAGAGTGATCTATCTGTACAAATACCTCATATCCTGTGATATAATGGCGAAACTTTTTGATGACATGGAGGAATGCTAAGAATTATTTCTCAATGACTGTATAGTTTATCTCAGCATGAGTCAAGTTCTTACATACAAAGTAAATGGCATAGGATTGTTGGTCATGTTTTTTCCTAGCATTCCTCCTATTGCAGTATTGGAGGCATCAATAGATATATGAAATGGAAGGGCCCAATTGGGTCCTCTAAGAACTAGTGCCACAGATAATTTAGATTTTAAATTTTCAAAGGTAGTTTGACAATGGTCAGTTAAAATAAAGTCAATGTCTTTTGTGAGAAATCCAAACATTGGTGCAACAATTTTCGTAAAATTTTCAATGAATCTCCGATAGTATCCAACATGTCCAAGAAAGATTCTCACCTTCTTTGGATTCTTTGGAGGTGGGAGTTTGAAAATTACAAGCTTCACAGGATCCACTTTAATCCATTTGGATGAAACATGATGCCGTAAGACTACTCCTTCAGTCAATAACATTTTACACTTCTCATGACTTAAGGATAAATTCATCTCTTGAAATCTAAAGAGAATGTTCCTCAAGTTATCTAGGGATTCTTGAAAAGTATTACCATATACTGTAAAATCATCCATACACACTTCCACACAGTCGTAAATGAGATCAAAAAATATCCCTAATATTGCTCGCTGGAATGTGGCAGGAGCGTTATAGAGACCAAATGGTAGAACCCTATAAGCATAAGTGCCCCAAGGACAAGTGAAAGTAGTCTTGTCCTAATCCTCAGGTTCTATGAGAATTTGATTGTATCTTTTATATCCATCAAGGAAGGAAAAGTATTGTTTTCCTGACAAAGTATCCAAGACTTGGTCAATGAAGGGAAAAGGAAAATAATCTTTAAGAGTGGCCTTATTAAGTTCCTGGAAGTCAACATAGATTCTCCATTTTATGGTTACTTTCTTTGGAACTACTACAAGTGGGGATACCCATTTGCTGTTAGAAATTGGATAAATAAAACCAACGTTCAATAGTTTATGTATTTCCTCCTTCACTACATCATTTAGTGCCATATTCATCCTTCTCTGAGGTTGCCTAACATGTGTTACTTATGCCTGGGTATAGATATGATGAATGCATGTGTTGGGGTGTATACCCCGCATATTGATATATTCCCAGGAAAATTCTCCTAATTGGTCCTTAAGGACGTTCACCAATTGTTCTTGTTGATCTGCATCTAGTCCTGAATTTATATGTAGGAATTTTCCAGGACTAATCTCATAAGGCATGGTGTAGGATATGGTGGATTCATCTATTTCAAAGATAAAATATTTTGAAGAAAGAGTTTATGGATCCAAATGTTCTTGAAATTATTCACCAAACATATACTCAAATTGGGGGAAAGATTGAGAAAAATAAACACATGTGATCACAAAAATGAATTTATTTAACACATGCTTCATTGTCTTCTCCTGAAGTGACCAGGAGTGATCACTAGGAAACATGGGTTATTCCTAGTTCTCATTCTCATATGGACATTCAATCCACCATATATTTTCTATAACAGGTTGAGTTGGTGGGTATATCGTAAGTTTCTTCATAGAAAGTCCATTAGAGATAGTCATTTCACCTTCTCGACAACCAATGAATGCATTGGTTGTAACCAACCAAGGTCTTCCCAAAATAAAGGGATTCCCTTTAGCAATATCCTTTGAATGAATTATAAGGAAGTCTACCGGATATTCCCATGATTCTAATGTGACTATGATATCATCCAAGATCCCTTCAGGTATAACTTTTTTTTTATTTGCCAATTCCAAAATAGTTGGGGTAGGTCGAAGGAAGTGTTTCAACTGTAATTCTTCTAAGGTAATGACAGTCATAACATTAATGGCTACCCCTAGGTCTATGAGATTATTTCCAATGGGAATCTTATTAATGGTTATCGTTACTACTAGATTCCTTTGGTTTTCATACTTTGTGACCCTAGGTTGCTCTGATAGGTATTCAGATAACTCTCCTACTAGATGTACTATTGGAGGATCTTTCTGTTTCCTACCTGGATTTTTGATACACAATTACTTGATTACCTTACTGTAAATTAGGATATCCTTTATTGCTTGTAACAAGGTAATTTTGACACAGATATTTTTGAAATCGTTTATAATGTCAAATTTCAGTCGAATCATTGGTTTTTCGATTACTAATATCTCTCGATATGGAAGGATTTTGAAGTTTGCAAGGATTAACTTCAGGGAAGCTTTTGTTCTTGATCTTTGGGAATAATAACATATTCCCACTTAGTGTCATCTGTGGGATGGTCAGGAGTTTCGTCTTCTTCTTCCTCCCGAATGACTATTGAAGGCTTATGTTTATCCAAAACTTTCCCTGAACTTAGTTGAATCTCATGTAATGGAACAAGAGAAATAACATATGTTGGAAAAGTTTGCAACTCAACATTATGAAGAGGTTGAGTTGGTTTATTATTTGGGTTAGGCACCAGTTGTGCTGGTAATAATGTTGGTCTTGGAAAATTTTCATTTTGAAATTGTTGAGGTTGTTGTGGAATAAGAGGTAAATGGGGAGGGACAAACCTTGGAAACATTTGTTGGATATTTGGTGGAAACTATGGATAAGGATGAGTGGGCATAGAAACAGGTGGAATCTGAGTGTTTCCCTTGGTATTTCCTCCTCTCCATCATTGTTTCCAAGGATGGTGTGAAGCATACTATGGAGACCAGTTTTTCCAATTTGGTAAGTTCCATTGTTGTGGTTGTTGGTAATAAGGTGGAGCTTGAGGTGGTGGATCTTGGTACATAGGTTGACCCCTAGGATAACATGGAATTATAGGTGCATAAGAAGATTCCCCATGATCCCCACTTTTATAAATGGTTAATAAACCAAGCAGTGATGGGAATTTTTCAGTTGGATGATCTTCAGTACATAAGCCACAAACTGAAATGGTGTCTAATGGGAATTTCCTTGAGGAATGCTTCCTCTTGCACCAGGGACAAAATATGCACATCACAACAATATCTTCCTCCTTTTTCTTCTTAATCTTTAAAGTATCCAATTGGGAACCTATTGTACTTAAAATATTAGTTTTAAAGTTTTCTAACAGGTTTCCTATTTCCATCCTTGTAATCCCACCAAAACTAACTCCTTTTGAGTTTCTACTATAGGGATCCCGAACACCTTTCTAGTTTTTTCTCTGCTTCTTGAGTAGTTTCTACACATCTCACAAATCTCAGAAAATGGTTTATGGGAGACATCTCATGATGCCATCAGATTAAGTGTTTCTAGATATTCTTCCAAAATTCCTTTAAGAAAAAAAGTTTTGATTGCATCGTCTAGAAGGTCGTGATATTTTGATTTTTGTGAGATATAGGCAAACCATTCCATGCAATATTCAAGACTCTCGTATTCTAATTGTTGAATTTTAAAGATATCATTACGAGAATCTTTATATTTGCAACAGTATTTGTGTTTCCTAAGGAATATGGTATTCATATCTTCCCAAGATCTGATACTAGACTCTCTTAATCCCATGAACCATATAAGTGCAGAATCTTTAAGAGTGGCAGGAAATAGTTTTAATTTTTGAGAATCTTGCAAGTAGTTATAACTTCTCCACAAGATGTCAAACTAAAACACAAAGGTTTTTGGGTCCTCACTGCTCTTACCATAAAAGGTAGGTAGTGAAGAAAGTGGAATGTTCTTCATATTAACATTTTGTGTGGTATCCAACAGTGGTTTCTGTCTGGTTTCCTACTTCTTCTCCCTCATCATGTCTCACATGATTGCGATCCTCCTGATCATCCATGTTGATCTGATTGCCAAAAATAGAATACCTTAATGGTTTTATTCTTGGAGATAATGAGGCATCCAAAGGTTCTTTTTCAGGAGAGATATTTCTCTGATAGGAAAAATTATCTATTATTTGGTTGTCATGGACTTTGCTTGAGCTTGTTGAAACTATTGGTTCAAAAGTTGTTGTTTCAACTTGTGAAAAAACTATATTCGTGGAACTTCCAAAGAGGGAATTCACCTGTTCAGGGTCAATGCTATCTATAAAGTTAGAATCCCATGATGGTGGTAAAAAGGAAAAGGTTGTGTTGGATGGTTTTGATGATGATAAATTTGAAGTTTCAAGTGATTTTACCTCTTGTCCTACTATTGTTGGTGTCTCAACTTTCTTCTCTATGGTTTCCCGAGTTTTTTTCTCTTATGAAACTTTTTTATCTTTTTGGGTTGATCTATATCCTACTTTCACTTTCCAATACCATTCTGCAGAGTTTATAGATGGAGTGTTCCTTCCTCCAAAAAGGTTAGAAGGAAATTTGGTTGGAAGTTTTGGATTGGTTTTAATATGTCTACCCTTTGGGTCCCTAGGTTTGTTCACGAGAGTGACACAAAAAGAAAAATACCGTTGTGTTTGGGGGAACCTTCTATAACATATGCACAAGTTCTTACTCTCGTCTTACAGTTCCCTCGCCACCAAACTAGTACTAATGCTCAGAAATAATCTGCTTCCTAATTGTTTTCTACCTTTGGAAAACTCCCTGACAAGGACACCAAAAATGATAGTTAAACTATATACCTTAATTTCCCTCAATTAAATTATCGACAAGGGTAAGTAGACTTCGAGTTGTGACATAGTATGAGTCAATGAAGAAATAAAAACTAATTGCTTATGAGGTCTGGAAAGTGAATTAACTAAGCAAGAGAATGGTTTACCCTAAGGATCAACATTCTATTTTCAATCTACAATTCTATAAAAAGTAATTTAAAATACTCTAAACAAGCTGAGATCTATTTGAACAATAAACTTTAAATGTGGAGAGTAATCTATAACGATAATCAGTAAGCTCATTAGTCCAAGTAAACAACTCTTTAAAAGCAATCTATAACTATGAATAGTGAGGTTATTACTCTAAGCAAGCAATTCTTGAATAAGAAGACAATCGTTGAATAAACACAAGCTATCTTTCAAAAGTACTTCTTCACAGTGAACTCTATTCTTAAATCATCTCTTTAAAAACACACAATTACTCTTATCCTACAGAATATAAACCACATCATTACACTAGTCTCATTGACTAAAAGTAAACAACATCATGATGACATTCAAATGTAATGGTTATGTCTACGAGAGGAATTATATCATGATGGGACCTTAACACTACTGATAATTCAAGCAGAATCAATTCAATATTAATTTCTACAGAGAGATGCAAAGTATTAACAAGATAGTATATGGAAAGCTTTGCCATTAAGGAAATATCAATTGATTAGATACATGTTATTATAATCAATATAGTCTAAAACATTGTTCAAAAGATATTTGAAATCAACACTTATCTTATCACACTGATATTGGAAATATTCTACACAGAGTTAATAATTTATGCATACCTACAAGAAGTAATTGAAAACCATATCTTAATGAAGAATATATGATTGTTATGTACATTGTGTAGATGACCAATCTATAAATTAACCTACTATTTATAAATGAGAAAAAAAATCTTGTATATAATTGAACAGTGAGATAACTATGAGCATATACACGTCAGTAAAACACAACTTGTATAAGAGATGTTTTTTTTTTTTTTTTTTTCATTTGGTTCACGGCATCGGAGGTGCTCACTACGTCCACATAAACTCCCCAGAATCCGCAAGAGAACATAGGGAGGCAGAGTATTTTCGTTATAGACCCATTTAAGGGCAAAACATGTCACTTACAAGGAATTGAACCTGGGTGGGGAGGGTAACAATCATTCCTCCCAACCACCCAAGCTACATCCAATGGACACTTGCATAAGAGATTTTATATGTCAGTGAATGGAAAATTAAATATTTAGGTATAGACAACTACAAGTAACCTGTAAGTTATATAGAAAACACAACTTCAGCAAGCAACTTGCACACAAGAGTTATATGCAAAAATATGAAGATACAACAAATAAACCTGCACAAAAGAGTTATATTTATAAATATAAGTAGACAACAAATAAACAATACACACAGACCACTGGTGGCCCCCCTATATAGTCGTGGTACTACTCCAGTTTAATAGACAATCACGATTAGCGCATTATCTTATATTAACAACAGAATCAATTTTACAGAGGTGAATCCAAAATAGTGATTATATCATTATCCTTTTTTGTTCTGAGAGAGAGTTCCAATATTTATAGAGTTTTTAGAAATAACTGAGAGGTCGACCATTGAAAGGATCGACGCTGTCTTACAACAAAAAATCATTAAAACTTAATAACATACAACATCTTCTTAACAACTCATGTGCTCAAAATAGAGGTCAGATGCAACTGTTCGAATCAAAATAATGAGTTCCATAGTTGGAGAGTTCGAACGGGTACAAAACCTATGTTTTGTATTCGCCAGTAAGAGCCCACCGATATACCAACCCATAACTTCACTGCTCTCCGAGGGTCGAATCGAGGGTTGGATTGAGGACCAGATCAAGGGTTGGATTGCGTTTTCGACCTGTTTCAAACAAACGACAAGTGTTAATAGATTGCACTCACTCAATTAAAGATAAACCATCATAAAATCATAAAAAATAAGGACTACACATACCTTATTTTGATCCATAGAAAATCGATGGAAGAAACCTGTTAATACCTTCAAAAAGAGCTAATAGAAGTATAAAATGTATAATCTCCATGTGAAAAAAGAGATTTGGACAAAGGAAAAATGGGCAAAATAGAGAGTCATCACTCACCTTTGTGCGACCTTGTGTTTAGCTCCTATCTTAGAGGAGGCTCTCGAATATACTTATATCACAGTTGGATTTGACTCTCCCTAACTCAGACTCCTATGTTTTTTCAATGGCCTTGGAGAGTTATCTCTCTAACTTAAACCAAGGCCCCAACCCTAAACTTGTTTGTGAACCCTGGAAACAAAGTGTAGTGCATTTTAAGTTTAGCGTTCATTTTAGTGGTTGTTTTTACTCAAAGGGTATGGAGTGAAATTGATGTCGTTTGAGACTCTTACAACAAATGAAACTTATAAGAACATTGGCAAATAAGACTTTAAACTAATCATTCAAATGAAAAAGAGTTTCAACAAGAAAATACATGAATAATCATTCAAGCCTTTAAATGCAAATTTCTTCTTTTTGATGCAAGATGACAATGTAACCTTTTGAGAAAAGCAAAAGAAGAAAACAAAGGATGTTCTTTCTTATTTTTGTTTTAAAATGGTTTCAAGGTGAGAAGAAAACAAAATCCTAGGATAACATATTTTTATTTTTCAAACAATAATTCAAAACAATGCAAAGAAAGAAAGAGACCTAACTAGTAGAAAACTAGGTTTTTTTATTTTCTTTGTATCAAAGAAAAACTAACAAAAAATGCTAAAAGAAACTATAGGATACACGATTCTTGGACCCCCCAGGCCATGAGCAGGATATTTTTTTTTTAATGATTTTTTTTTCTTTAAAATGCAAGCTAAAAATAAGCCAAGAACATTGGGAAACCAAGAGAAAGATATTTTCTATGACTTAGAATTTTTCAAGGACTTGAGAAAGAAAAAATCAACAAGAAAGACACCCAGGTGGCCCAACCAAAACTGAACAACCAACCAACACCTTCCAGATGAGAGAGAGGTTTTTCAAAAACCAAAATATTACACAAGTCCATGACTATGTATATTAGGACTCACAAATATCCGTGGGTCATACACTGGCAACTCGTAGATGTTTGCGGGTTATAAAGGAGAAACTCACGAATGGGCTCATAATTTTAGAAAAAATAAAAAAACCACTCCAAAAGGGGTTCTTCCAGAAACTTGATAAACATTTCTAAAAGGATAATTCTTTATAGAACAAATCCAAAAAACACATAAATTCACAACAACAAGAGAAAAACAAGAAACCCTAATATTTACCCAAACTAGGAACAAGTTCTCAGTATGGTCGCCAATTCTATAATGGGATTTTTCTCCTATGACTTTGGGCCATGTCATGACAGAGATTGATCAAGTGAAAGACATAACCCTAACCCACACACAATAATTTTAATGAAATAACTACTTTATTAGAGAGAGAAGAAAGTTTCACACCTTGTACCCTTATGTTCAGTGTCATTCCCCACTCTCGACCCTAGTACTGTTCTTGGATCCTGTTTGAGTTAACCTACAAAAGAAGATGAAGAAAGTGATACAAAAAGGTAGTTATAAAATAAAATCATACAAGTAACTGTTAGATAGATTCAAATATGAAGAATTATTAGACATACATAAACAAATTGAATAAGTACTACACAAGTATGGGGAAAAGAGAACTCCTTATTAGCAATGGTAAAGAAGTGGTTACAAATTGACTCAACTGCTAACACTTCCTCGAAGCCAACTACGTAGGTTTCTCCAAAAGGTCCTTCAAGCATAACTCAATAAGATTTCCCTTCCTTGGATGACCCAAAAATGATAGGAACACACCTTATGGTCATATACTGAAAATGAAGGAAAGATGGAACAAGGGTTCTAGGTTATAGGGATGTTACTCAGAGGATGAAAGGGAATAGGGAGACTTGGAATTTATTCAACATAACTTTTCACCTAATTTTTCCTCCTCATCCATGCCCCCAAAGGTGTCTTTATACCATCCTTAAGAAGTTAAGGAGGTTTAATTTCATTTGGTACAACCTTAGGGAGGTTGGGAAATGAGCCCAACCAAAATCCCCGCCCAAAAATGTGGAATTATTTTATTTTTCACATTTTTTGAGGGCATCCGTAGGTTGTACACTAGAAAGGAATATATGTCCTCATTTTTCACCAAGGTGGCCCATAGATATAAGAAAAAACCCTATTTGTTAAGTGGATTTGATGAGGAAACTTGAGATTTAAGCTTGCAAGTCAGGGGCAAGGACAAAGCCATCTCACAATTCAAAAGGTGTGGGAAATTGTGGTATAACAATTATATTTTAATTACCCATCTTGGAATTTTAGAGAAAAAGAAGTAGTTACATGAGATTCTTGGGGAAAATGCCATGTGGTTCTTCATTGCATGTAATTTCATAAACACCTCTCGTGGGATGTTTGGGGGTTTTTCCTCATTGTTCACTTATTCACTCTTCATTCATTATTCCTCATATGTTATTAGTTGGGACATGGGGATGAATTGATAAAGAAAGAAGCCATTATTTTGTTGGTTGTAGTAATTACTGGTGTATTCCAACCATGAAAGTGTGCATGTATGCTTGAGATGGATTGGCATGTGATAAACCTTGTTCACAACTACGAATTCTATGAATTTGAGAATGGATATTCTTGACCAGATGCACTGGAGTCCTAGAAATAAGTGGACATCTTGAAGGACTGCATGGCAGAGAATGGGGTTCATTGTCTTTGGGTGATGCAAGCTAAAGAGAAGAGAGTTGGTGTACTTTGGATTGTTGTTTGTGGAGAAACCTATGGGATCTTGAGTGTTGAATGGTTTGGGAAGCTGGGTGTGAATCTAGAACCCATCCTTGTCGATTCATATACCTGGCTTGAAGGCTATTGATACTTGGAACAATAGTGTCTAAGGTTGGGTTGAACATCCTTTGTATGCAACCATTTGGTGATTGGTTTTGTTTAAGATAAGTGCTATGTGTCATGGTTTCTTTTGCTTGTATATTTATTTCTATTTTGTATTAATTATTATATTTGATATATGTATGTTTAATTTTCCTATGCAATGTTTCCCTAGCCCAACCAAGGGACATTACACTGCAGAATACACATAAAAATAAAATTTATTCTAACTAAAGTAATTCCTTTACTGTTAGCCAATTTCCTGTAGCTTACAACTACAAATTTAAAACAGGTTTAGCTATTGTCTATAACCATAAAATAGATGCATTTAAAGCACACCAAATTAACATGAATGCAGCTTAATCATTCTTACAACAATATATAAATCATTCTCAAATATACATGGTTCATGCAGAAAAATAACACATGTAAATAACATGGAAACATGATATAACACTTATCTTTCAAATATGTTATGCAACCAGATGCTTGGGATGAACATTCCACCCAACCATGGACTGATAGTTCCAATTCTCAACATCCATTCACCCCCGAGCTAAAGCTAGTAATCCAAAAAAGAGGGTGGTCTCTCACAGTCCACTCACAACTCTTAAAAATCATAACCCAACTCATACTCTCCTACAACTATCCCAATTTTCTACCATCTCTATTCTTCCTGACCTGTCTAACCCAAGGGATGAACCATTCGTTTATCAGGGATAACCCAAGGTATGTGCCATTAATTTATCAATATTAACCTAAGGAATGTGCCATTCGTTTATGAGGGTCTCTCTGGCACACATAGCTAAGAATATCTCAGTTGGGAACTCAAGGGAACTTGCTTCTAGGAAAAGTGCCAACAAACCAACAACAAACACTTGTTGTTAAAGTGCAACTCGCTCCAAAGTTCACTCTTTAGGCCTGAAAACATGGCTATTTAATCTTCATCTCCAAAAATCTCAAACACGTTCCATCTTTCTCTATAATTTTCCCTCCATGGTTGCACCAACTTTAAGCTCTCTTTCTTTCTCTCTCCTTTCCCTCATGCACACAAACTTCTTGTCTAAGAACTGTTGTCCCAAACCATACATATTTCCTCCCTTTGGCTTGCCTTTATTGGCTTACACTCTTACCCAAGATGATTGTAATCAACCGCCATGTGCCTAATAACTCTAGAATGTGACCACTCACACCTACCCTCTTACATGTATTCAATGATTGGCTTTGGTAACACTCAATAAAAAATTGGAAGGTTCATATACAAATGAAAATTTTAGCAAAATGGATTGAACTAATATACGTGGGTATTTCCCCCTTGGACCCTCTTAGCCATTATACTAGACACTTCCCCCTCTCATGGGTTAATTCAACCCCCATCTCTTGTCCATGTCCCCATATCAGTTGGCATCACATTTTATTATTAAAACATAGAGATACAATTCACATATTACATCGCTTGGTCGTAGCAACATATCATATCCACATAAGCATTAATTAAACTTAGGATTATAGTGGGGATGTTACATTCCCCCTCCCCTAAAATTGTGCATCATCCTCAGTGCACACTATGTCATTATACATATATTCAAATTTACATCACAATACTTAGAAATAAAATTCTACAATTTCACAACTCCAGTCATAGTTCCAACCATAATTTCATGTTCCTCTCAACTTGTTGACCCAAGGAATGCACCATTCATTTATCAAGGCTAACCCAAGGGATGTATAATCCATTTATCAGGTCTAACCCAAGGAATGAGCCATTATTTTATCAAGGTACCCAATGTAGTTGGCTAAGACTCTAAGATGTGGTTCCATAACTCTAACTACTCAAAATGGAGTCTTGCATTATGTTTTCTTCAAAATTGTCAAACATTTGTGGGTATTCTACCCGCATGTTTTCCTCATGCTCCCATGTAGCATATTCAAGACCATAGAAAGTCCATTGAAATTTTACCATCCCTATGGCCTTGTTCCTGAACAATTTGAATTTCTGGTCCGGGATGTGTACTAGTTCCACTCGGAAATCTCGTTTGTGCTCCACCTAGATCACATTCCAATCAATTATGTAGTTAGGATTTGGTACATAATTATTTAATAATGATACATGAAATACATTATGCACTCCCATGGATGCAGGAAATGATAGCATGCATGAAATTGAACCTATCTTTTCTAATATTTCAAAAGGTCCACAATATCTCGCTACCAAATTCGAGCAACTTCCTAATATTAGCAAACTTCTCTTTGCCTTCACTTTTAAAAACAAATCTTCACCCACTTTAAAATATATGAAAACTCTATTCTTGTCTGCATAACTTTTCTACCTATCCTGGGTAGCCTTTAAATTTTGTTTTATCCTTGTCATGTACTCTTCCATTTCCTTCAACAAATCTGGCCCAACACGTTCTTCGTCTGCTGGATTATCCCAACTCACGAGAGTGTTGCATTTTCTTCCATACAATACTTCAAATGGACTCATTTTCAATGAGACCCGATACCCATTTTTGTAGGAAAATTCAAGTAAATGAATATAATATTCCCACTTTGATGGCTGATCCATCACATACATTCTAAGCATGTCCTCAATTATCCTATTAGTCCTCTCTATTTTCCCATATGACTCTGGATGATACACTGTGCCAAGATTTAAATTCATCCCAAATTCTTTAAGCAAATCTTTCCAAAAATTTGAAGTAAACTTTGGATCTCTATCTAAAACTATTTTCTTAGGCAATCCATGTAACCTGACAACTTCCTTTATGAAAATATATCCAATATTTACTACCTTATGTGTGGTCTTCACTGGAATAAAATGTGTTGCTTTAGTTAATTTATCCACCACCACCTTGATGGAATCATGCTGCTTCACTTTTTTTGGAAGCTTTGTGATAAAATCAACGTAACTACTTCCCATTTCCATTCTGGAATGGGAAATGGATGCAATAACCCAGTTGGATGCCTATGCTCAGTCTTCACTTTCTGGCACTCTAAACATCTGGCTATGTAATTAGCCACTTCTTTCTTCATTCTCGACCAAAATTATTGGCTTATTACTATTGCAATTGTCTTCTAATATCCTGGGTGTCCAATATACGACACATTATGCATTTCCTTTAGAACTGTTTTTTTCAGCTCACAAGAATTTGACGCATACACTTTGCCTTTGTACATGAGAATCACATCTTCCTTCAACTCATAACAATTAAATTTCTAATAAAAATTTCATTGTTGTAATGTTTATTTTATTTTCACATATTGATGATATGAATTTGATTTTACAATAATTTAATCTTTCAAATCTGTCCTATTCAAATTGATGGATGCAACATGCACTTCATGAGCTCTCCTATTGAGTGCATCATCCACTTGATTTTCTTTTCCTTTTATATTCTTAATTTCAAATTCATATTCACTAAGAAATTCCAGCCATCTAGTTTGTCCAACATTTTGTGTTTGTTTTTCAAATAAATGTTTCAGACCAATATGGTCTGTTCTTAGCTTGAATTTCTTACCCATAAGGTAATTCCTCCATATTTGTAATGAACGTACAATGGTTGTTAAATCTATATCATGTGTGGCATAATTCCTCTCATGCTATTTTAGTTTTCTAGACTCATAACACACCACATGATCCTTTTGACTAAGAACTCCACCAAGCCATTCTTTGCATGCATCAATGCACGCAACACAATCTTCATCCAGGTAAACTATATTCAATATTGGTGCAATTTTCAAGATGTCTTTCAGTTGTTGAAATATCTCTTCACACTTGGAAGTCCATTCAAATTTCACTCCCTTCTTTTGCAAAGAAATGATAGGGATTGAAGTCTTTGACATTGTTTTTATGAACCTTCGGTAATAACCAGAAAGACCCATGAATGATATGAATTCTGTAACATTCCTAGGCATTGACCATCCGCTAATGGCCTCTATCTTCTCACGATCAACTTCTATCCCTTTCGCTGAAATTATATGCCCCAAGTAGTGGATCTTCTTTTGGTAAAATATGCACTTACTTATCTTAGCATACAACTTATGATCTCTTAGAACTTGCAACACCATTCTTAAATGTTTCTCATGCTTGTCTCCTGATTTAGATTAGACGAGTATATCATTTAGGAACATAATCGCAAACTTTTCTAGGTACTCCCTGAACACTTCATTCATCAAACACATAAAATTGTTGGGGCATTTGATAGCCCAAATGACACTATCATGAATTCATAATTCCCATATCTTGTTCTAAATGTTTTCTTGTTGATGTCTTCTTCCTTTATCCTTACTTGACGATAACCTGATCTCAAGTCAATATTTGAAAATATTATTTCACCCTTCAGTTGATCAAACAAATCATCAATTCTTGGAAAAAGATACTTATTCTTTATGGTGACCTTATTAAGCTGTCTGTAATAAATACATAGCCTTAAGGTTCCATATTTATTCTTTATGAAAAGAACTGGGGCTCCCCAAGGTGACACTCTTGGGTGTATGTACCCCTTCTTCAAAATTTCTTCAAGATGCATATGTAACTCTTTTAGTTATGGTGTGCCCATTTTGTAAGGTTGTTGGATTACTGAGAGGGGGGGTGAATCGGTAATAGATAAATGTAATCCTTTTTAACCATATAATGCAAGTGTTATATCAATTTAGCATTATCATCCAATAATTGCAGAGTAAATAAACAATGAACAAATGAGAAATTATACACATACACAATACACCAGTGTTTTTACGTGGAAACCCAAAGCGAGAGAAAATCATGGAATGCTTTTTCTTATGTCTTTAATAATTACATTCATTGGAAGCACCAACTTCCTTTGTTTTCCAGCTGCAACTGAAAGGAGGATCCAACCCCCTAGTTTCTTAGGATACAACCTGAGGGAATCTCCAACTCCCCAATTCTTTGGCTACAACCAGAAGGAGGCTACAACCCCCTATGTTCTTCAGATACAACCGAAAGGTGGCTACAACTATCTATCCTTGCTCCATCCAACCTCCCTGAAATAAAAGTAGAATGATGCAACCATTATCACACTATCACTATGAGATATACTATTGTAAACTTGTAATCAACCTGTAACAACCTGTACCAATAACTTGTGCTAACATGTACCATACATCAACCTGTACCTCAACCTGTACCATAAAAAAATGCATCAACTATGCACCAAACCTGTACAAATAACATGTCACAATAACCTGTCCAAACAACATGTAATAAACTTGTACCATAAACAAGTGCATCAACCATGCACCAATATGTACCATCAACGAGTGCATCAACCATGCACCAAATATGTGTCAATCATGCATCAAGTACACATAAACTATGAATCATCAATATGTACCAACATAATTAACTATACACCTCATGTATGTGCCAACTCATCAACTACTTGTCTCAACCATGTACCCAACATGTACCTCAACCAAAATCGCTCATAAATTTCATCATCCAAATATGATTTGTAACTGTGTAATAGACCTGGTATATATGATCACATACATGCAACCTTCCTTAATTTTAACAACAAGAGACTAGCATTTTCATCAAACTTTACTTTAGTCTCACATGACTAATTTTGGATTAGTCAACAACCCTAACTTGAAATAATCATAACTATGTACCTATAATGAATAAAGATATGAAAATAGTACAAAATTTTCTTCAGTGTATTTTATGCAATTTCTCCAGGTTTCACTACTTGGAACCTCTCAGAAAAGGAGTTATAGAAAAATGACATACCTTGTTGAATTCTGGCTTATTCTAGAGAGAAACCTTGTAGGGAGTGCCCTGCACATAATATTTGTTGTATGGATATGAAAATGGTACATAGAATAATACATAATGTACTCTAACAAATACATTTTGTCTTACTAAATTTGGATCTGTTATGAAGAAGTTATGACATTTTTACCTGAAACACTTGTTTTAGACTAGTTTCAGGACTAGACACAAACCCTATTTTCCACGGAGTGTAACTAAAAAATTAAAATGACCCACAAGTTGAAATTTTTATCACAACTACTTGGATATATTTCCTCAACGACTTCCGAATTTCACGATCTGGATCATTCTAGAAAAAAAGTTATTGCAAAAATGGTGAGATGTCCTATAAATAACATGCCTTAGAAAGCATCATCAAAAGAATTTATCCTCCCTTGAATTTTGGCCTTCTTTACTTCACCTTCCCTTTGAAATTTGTCTTAGATATCCTTTGGTTACCTCAGTTACTTGTAGATATTCAATATGCTCAAGTGTGATTAAAATGAGAGACCCTTGCCTCTTATTTATTCTTTTATGTAGCTTCCTCAAGGGGTTACCTTTTAACCATCTTAACCCACTTTCCTTATTTTAGGGTTAACTCACTTCTAACCACTTGTCCACTTAGTAATTTCTCCATTAAATTTATTATTTAAATAATTTATTTTGTATCCACTTTGACTTATAGTACACTTATTATTTCACTTTATTATTTACCTTCTAAAATCTCTTAAACCACTTTCCTTATTTTAGGGCTAACCCACTTCTAACCACTTGTCTACTTAGTAATTTATCGATTAGCTTTATTATTTAAATAATTTTTTTTGTATCCACTTTTAATTATAGTACACTCATAACTTCACTTTATTATTTAAATAATTTCTTCTTCGCAACCACTTTGACTACTTTGACCTTTTGGGGCTTCTAGATGACTCATGAGGGTTCTCCAACTTCACATGGCCATAACTCTCTAACCGTGAGGAGTTATGTGACGTTCCACATACCAATGGAAATTACATGACATGTACTATCCATATATAATAGTATTTCATGAAAATATATCAAAACTCATACCATTATCCATCAAACAAACTTGGGTTCATTACCCAAACCTTTGTGCTACCAGAATTTGCTATCAGATTTTCTTCAAGGGTTGACATCAATGAAAACCAACCCAATTAATCAAAAAATGTGTCTTAGACATTGGGTAGCTCCTTCCACTAAATCAATAGAGAAATCAATGTCTCTTTTTGGTGGTATTCTCATAATTTCTCTAAAAACATCTTCAAAATCACTTAAAACTGGATGGTCTTCAATGCTTGCCACTTTTTCTTTGGCTTCCTCCTCCATATGGGCTACAAACATCTGACATCATTTCCTGAAGCTCTTATTAAACTACACATTTGAAATCTCTCTAATAACTACAGCTCTTGGAATGCCTTGAATCTTTCCTTGCTTCCCTTCCTCAGTAAGACATGTGATTGAATTGTTGTAATAGTCTAGGACATCATGATGTTTTTCCAACCAATCCATGCCAATTAGACAATCATATGAACCTAATGGTATGATTTTTACATCCACCTTTGTATTGAGTCCATTCATGTATATCGGATAATCTTTAACCAACTCATTGATTTTCATCGTAGCCCCCGTGGATAACTGAACTAACCAAGATCTATTATGCTTACTTCTTTGCAAGTGAAATATTTCAAGAATGTTATCATTTATGTAACTATGGCTAGCTCTAGAATCAATTAAAATTTCTATGGGCTCATTATTGATGTTACCTTCCACTTCAATCACGAGAGATTGATATTTAGCTTACTTGTTATCCAAGGCTACATAAATCCTTGGCATGATTCTGCCCATGTATTCCACTATTTCAACCTCTTGAATGTTGTGGTCAATCCTCATTTTTTATCCTTTGTGAGGGAAATCCCTATATAGACGATTTCCCTCACATCCCCAACATTGCACCAACTTCCTCCTTGGCCTTTTTCCAAATGAATTTGCAGTCTTGTGTTCATTTTGGGCAACTTTACCTTGCTGATTTTCTTTGCAATTATTATTGAAAAAGGGTGGCTTAAAACCTTTCTACCTTTGATCCTTTTTACCCTTCATCTTGTCATTCCAAGATTTTTGGAAAACTTGTATTCTATTGCTCTGCTCATACAAATGCCTTGCTCTCCTTACAGTTTCCTCCAAGGTTTTGGGGTTATCAGATTGAATCTTATCACTATAGAAAGAGGGTAACCCACTCATAAACCTTTGGATTTTGACATTATCATCCTTGATGAATTCAACATACTTTAACAATTCAAATAACCTCTTCTCATATTCCTTCATTTTCATGGTTCCCAACTTGAGTTCAAAGAACTCTTTCATATTTCTTTCATAGTAATGCTTAGAAAAAGATTTATCTTGGAAATATCCCTTGAACTGCCTCCATGAGATTCTTTTCTCATCAAGGTTATTGGCTTTCTTAAGTTTATTCCACCACATGGTTTCCTTCCCTTGCAAGTGGTAGGTGGAAATTCTATCTTTTACCCGAGATGAGTAATCATGTAGCTGGAAATATTTCTTCATTTCCAAAATCCAGGCCTCAACATCTTCTCCTTTATTGTGCTCACCATAAGAAGTTGGTGGCTTAATCTTCCTGAGTTCACCCTACAATATGTCTTCCTCAAGTCTTCTCCTTTTCCTACGAAGATGAGACACACTTGGGTTATTCCATGGACCTAAAATTTCATGATTTCTTCTGGTGGAATGCCTTGGATAATGATGGTGTCTACTCATGCTTCTTGACTTCCTATAATTCCCATGATCATCTCTTTTGCTATGGGATCTTGATGTTGATACTTGTCTTGCACTAGATGTTTTCTTGGTGTCAGATTCCTTGTTAACTTGATTCTGTAGCATATTTAGGCTTTGACGTATCTCTTCTTGATCCTTCATGATCCTCTCATTATAGTCCATATAGCTTTGAGCTCATTTTTGAAGGCTTATCATAGTTACAAGCTCCTACCTATCTCTTCTCCCATTACACTCAGTCTCAAAATTACCCATTCTGGTATGCATAACTCTAATTTATTCTTCATGGCTGCAAAACCCTTGAGCATACTCCATGTCTCTAGTTCTCATGCAAGAACTAAAGTATGCTTTTCTATATCTCCAATTATGCATGAATGTGCATACAATAATTTGTTGTTACAATTAAGCATATTGCAAAATATTTATCAATTAGATTACATGTCATTATTCATTTTGAATTATAAAGAATATTAATGCACTACTCCCAAGTAGGATTCCTTAAATGCATTCATTTTCGAAACAACTTTTCAACGAATGTCCTCATGCCTCAATCTGAGTTTTGAGCCAAACGTTACAACAATTACAAGTGGAAATTTCCATTATTTTGTTGTTGTAGAATTCACTTTTATCACTTTTGAAGAAAATCTAATGCCCAAATCAAAATTATTAGTTGACATATCTCTTCTACTCCTTAAGACCTTTCCAAAGACTATTTGTTTTCTCCAATCTCAGCTTCGAGTTGAACATTATGGTGGCAAAATAATGAAGGAATATTAATTAACAAGTGCAACATAGTAGCAACACTCAACTATCGTCTGATAATTTCTTGATTAGATATCCACCATTGATCTATATTAATGGATTCACTACAGATCTAATTCATATATCTTCTTCATTTTGGGATTTTGCGTTCTCCAATTTGTATCCCCTAGTTCCGTCGCACTCACTTTGCACTTATACTTAGATTATTTTCCATTATTCTATTCACACATCTATGATACATCATCATTCATCATATCCCTCACTCTCTAGCCATCCAATTTGTGACAAATGGTGAAAACCTGGCCACCCTATTGATTCTCCATATTTAGTCATTTTCTCATATCTCACCACAGGCAGCAAGTCAACAACACTTTCCCGACTCTTATATCTATGACCTCGTCCGACCGATCCACTCTTGGTACTTATACCATTTTCAATATTTTGTCATGATTCCTCAGGTCTTCAAGGATACCTCACTTCTTCACATAAACCTGATTCTCCGTCATGTTCACCACCTACGTGACATTTTGGGAGCTAGCCAATTTTCCACTTCTTACCGCAGTTTCGTGAGACTGACATTTGACCTGCCACATGGCTCCACCTCACCTGCCAACTATCATCCCATCCAACATGTACCTACCACCATGTAAGTACACATATTTATTCTACCACATCAGCTGACACGTGGCCTCCACGTCATGCCAACATCATCGTACGGAAAAATACCCAAATTTTTTCGATTTTGCGTATTTTCAAAATTTCCCAAAGAGGCTCAATTTTTCAATTATTTTTGTGGCCGCCATTAGATCTTGCAATTAATCTCAATATATCCAATTTTTTTTGGTACATATGAATGTGACCCTCCCCCCTCTTTAGATTCACCTCTTGCGCATTGAATCCATCTTAAATTACTCTGCGAAAATTGGGCCTTTTTCCCAATTTCGTCTCAATGTTTTCATGGGTGCCATGGGCACTCTGTAACTTCAACTTTAGGCAATTTATAGGCCCAAATATGCCCAATTAGAGACTAAATTTTATTATAATTAATTTCTGGGATCGATTCTTCACATTACCCATAACATTTCTCTCAATTTTACTGCAATAATTTAATAAAACAAGTTGTAGACATACTCCAGAAATTAATTCTCTGCGAATTTTCACTTCAACATTATGCTAACTAGAACCATCCAGGATCAACATTGAAAACTTGGCTCTTATACCACTTTTTGACGTCCCCCCAGCCCAATCGAGGGACATTACGGTGCAAAATACACATAAAAACTAAATTTATGCTAACTAAAGTAATTCTTTTACTATAAGTCGATTTCTTGTAGCTTACAACTACAAATTTAAAACAGGTTTAACTATTGTCTATAACCATAAAATATATGCATCTAAAGCACACCAAATTAACATGAATGCAACTTAATCATTCACACAACAACATATAAATCATTCTCAAATACAAATAGTTCATGCACAACAATAACACATGAAAATAAAAAGACAACAAGATATAACACTTATCTTTCGAATATTTTGTGCAACCAATTTCTTGGGACAAACATTCCACCCAACCATAGACTGACTATTTCAATTATCAACATCTAGTCACCTCCGAGCCGAGGCTAGTAATCCACAAAAGAGGGTGGTATCTCACAGTCCACTCACAGCTCATAAAATTCATAACCCAACTGATATTCTCCTACAACTATCCTGATTTTTCTACCATCTCTCTTCCTCCTGACATGCCCAACCCAAGGAATGAACCATTAATTTATCAGGGATAACATAAGGGATGTGCCATTCATGTATCAGGATTAAAACAAGGAATGTGTCATTCAATTATCAGGGTCTCTCTAGCACAGGTAGCTAGGAATCTCTCATATGGGAACTCAAGGGAACTTGTTGCTAAGAAAAGTACCAACAAACCAAAAACAAACACTTGTTTCTATAGTGCAACTCACTCCAGAGTTCACTCTTCAGGCCTAAAAAAATGACTCTTCAATCTTCATCTCCAAAATGATCCAAATATGTTCCATATTTCTCTAGAATTTACCCTCTATGGTTGCACCAAATTTAAGCTTTTTTTCTTTCTCTCTCCTTTCCCTCATGCACAAACACTTCCTGTCTAAGAACCGATGTCCCAACACATACAAATTTGCTCCCTTTGTATTTACTTTCTTGACTCACACTCTTCCCCAAGATTATTTTACTCAATCCCCATGTGCCCAATAACTCTGGGATGTGACCACTCATAGCCACCCTCTTACATGTATTCAATGATTGGATTTGGGAACAATCAATCAGAAATTGGAAGGTTCATTTACAAATCACAATTTTAGGAAAATGGGTTGAACTAATATACATGAGTATTTCCCTCTTGGACCCCTCTTGGCCATTATCCTAGACACTTCCCCCTATTGTGGATTAATTCATCCCCCATCTCTTGTCCATGTTCCCTTAGCATTTGGCATCACATTTTATTATTAAAACATAGAGATACAATTCACATATTACATTGCTTGGTCGTAGCCACATATTATATTCACATAAGAATTAATTAAACTAAGGATTATGGTGGGGATGTTACATCCTTCTTGCTGGTGATTGTTGTGCATGACATGTTTAAGAATTCTTTTAAAGTCTATCATGAATATTGATCATTTCATATGTAATTATTTCATTTCTTTCATGCTTCTTTATTAGTTAAATGTTATCAAAATTCAAACAAATTTTTGGAAGGGAGACTTTGCAATAGCATGACCCAACCTATTAGTGGATGGGTACATTACATATTGGTATCATAGTTGTAGGTTAAAACAATGGGCCTTAAGGGATTGCTATAGGATAGAGACTTTCTTTGTAAATTGATTACTTTTCGATGGAACAACAAAAGTTGTTGCACGAGGATTTACTTGGAAACAATTCATAAATCGATCAAGATAGAGGAAGTAGAGAATACCCATGTGTGTTGAGAATTCTTTGAGCGAAAAGATGAAAATCCATTGTTGAATTTATTAAAGAGATATGTTTGTTTACTCTAAATTAAGAATGAATATGTATGTGCATGAAATAGATTCAGGGATGCACAAGATTGGGGGGAGTGGAGAGATGAAAAGTTGGATGAATCTCACTACAGATTTGAGTATTGTCAAGATTGAAAAGAAGGCCCTGAATGCTCAAACTGATGTGAATGGNNAATGTTTTATAAAGAAAAGGTGGAGTTAAAAAGTTTAAATGAGAACATGTGAGTATGGAACACCACACAAGGAATTAGTTTTTTTTTGTGAATAACTGTGAACCAAGAACAAGTTAAATCCTGACCGCATATCTCCATAGATCAATGGTTAAGATAAAAATATTGGGGACCAATACTCGGTGGGTTAGCTCAACCATGTCATCACCATGATGGAAACATCATCAACACCACATGTCTAGTTAGATGAGTTCCACATCATAGGGAGTCCACGTCAGTTCTATAACAAGAAACTCTATAGATGCCACCTGTAGTGCCACATGTTAGGACATGTATCAATACCATTTCATGAAGAAGACATCCCTATAGAAGCCACCTCATCTGTAGACTCAACACAAGATATCATGAAAACCAACTAAGTATCAAGACATCATCGAGATAGTGAGTGCAATGGAGAATCAAGAGTATGTGAAGAAATGAGCGTGAACCTACAGACCTATGGTGAAATATTGAAAATCAACTAAGTATGGAGAATCGGTCAAATAGTAGAGATCGTGGAAGATTGAATGAAAATTTTGTAGACTCATGATCCATGGTGAGATATCAACGAAATGACTAACTATCGAGAATGGATCAATTGAATGAAGATTTCCCACGAAGCACCATGAGAAATGAATAAATGACTAAGTATGGAGAATCGGTCAGACAGATAAGGTCACAAGAATCGAGAAAATGTCATAGACTCATAGATCCATGGTGAAATCTCAAAAATTAATTAAGTATGGAGAATCGATCGGATAAACGATATCACAAATGAATAAGGAAAGTGTTGTATAACCACAGAACACAGTGAGATCTCGAAAATTGACTAACTATGGAGGATTGGTCGGATAGACGAGGACATAGAATAGGGTAAATGTCGTAGACCTACAGCCCATGATGAGATCTTGAAAAATGAATAAGTACCAAGAATTGGTTGGAAAAATATGTCTCGATAAATGGCTAAATGCCAAGAATAAATTAGGAGAATGAATATGTCACGGAGCGTGGTGATATTTGAGAAATTGTCTAAGTATGAGGAACTGATAAAAAAACCTAGAAGGTCGACACTTGTCATATATTAGATGACACAAAAGGTGAGATATTCGAAAACCTAGGAGGTCACCACTTGTCATAGATCAGATGACCCATATGGTGAGATATCCCACGATTCATGATGTCTCATAGACCCATAGTGAAATACTTAGAAACATTTCTAATATGGGTGAAAAGTGAGTGTGGTGTAATGTGAAGGTGCATTCTGAAGGTTGAGGAAGTATGCAAATATGTCTTAGACCCACAGAGAAATGATTAGGAATGGGTCTAAGTATAGGCGCAAAATGAGTGCGATAAAATGCAAAATTATGAAAAGATATTCCTTAGATCCATAGAAAAATTATTAGAAATGGATATAAGTATATTTTGAATAATATGGGTGTCATACGTATTCATCTCTTCGTAATTCCATGCAAATACATATCAATATTTCCTAAACAGCTGCATGAAGGTGTGTTTCTATGCCTATGAACAATAAGTGCCTAGCTTGATATATTTGGGTTGTTCAAGAGTGCCTAGATTCACCAAAGTGTGCATCATGATGGAGTTATTTGTCTTTGGATTCAATGGTGTTATGAACTTAGTTTGCAGATCAAACAACTTTTCAAGTGATAACACACTCCTCGGGATGCAATTATCCTTTATCTTTCTTGCTTCATCCCGATACTCCTATAGATTTTGTTGGTGTACTTTGTCATCTATTAGAGAATATTGGAATATGTTAGCACTGGTAAGGAAGCCTATAATATGAGAATCCTCATTGAGAACTCTATAGTTTGTGATATTGTCTGGTATGGAAGGCCTAAAAAGGATTTCAACAATAAAACAATTATCCAAGGGTGTGAATCTAGATGTTGCATTAGCTAAAGTATCAACAACAACGTCTTGAGAATGAGGTATAGAAGTAATATTAAATGAATTGAAAGAGTTTATCGAGTTCTATACCTTATGTTAGTAACTTTTCAAATGGGTAGACAAGCAGTGTATAGTGTTTCTTACCTGTTTGAAAATTATCTCCGAATCACCAAAAACTTGAAGGCGTTTTACCTTAAGGTCAATGGACTTCTTTAGACCTTGGACCAAGGCTTCATATTCGGCCATATTATTGGTGCATTCAAACTCTAAATTAAAGGATATAATGGTTTTTCACTTTTTAGGATCGATGAGAATGCATCATGCCTCAACTCCTTCCTGAGACCTGAATCCATCGAAAAACAAAGTCCAAATGTTAGTATCTAAGATTGATTTAGTAAAAAAAAGTTGTCTACTTATATTTTTGTACAATAATTAGCTTAAGTTTGAGTGCAATGAAGGAGTTCATAATGTTTTTCTAATTGGATCGAAGATGGTTGCACTGCATAGCAACCATGGTCGACCTTTAGAAAGTAATTTCCTGAAGAGGTACGAGTGAAACTGATGGGTTCATTCTTACCTTCAAGTTTTGTTACCATATGTTTCATATGTGCTTCGTTGTTCACCCAGATCTAGTTGGGTTTTACCTTGTATGGAAGCCACAAGTGGGTCCAATTCATGGAGAAATAACCTTGTAGTTGTAGACTAGTCCCTACTCAGCAGTAAAACATAACCTTTTGGAATATCAACAACAACAATATTGATGACCTAATGGAATCTAGGATCATAAGCTAGCCTAATCATAACATGCTTGAGATCACCTCTTACCTTAACATCTTATCTATCTAACTATATGATCCTAGTATTACTCTTTTCTGAGACAACATTTATTTTTTGGAAAATCAAGTAGGGCATGATATTAGAGGAAGCACCAGAGTTCTCTAAATAGTTATGCACATTGAAATTAAAATTTTCAAATGTGAGAAGAAAGGGAGATACTTGGGACCTAGAATTCAATCCTATACTTGTTGCATTTATATCATATTTAGTTTCAGTGTTTCTTTTTGCCTTTGTTTTAACAGTTTTAGAATTCGTTTTTGTCCCAACAATGGTCTTCCTTTGAGGGTCATTGGGGTTGAATGTGTTGAGAATAAGATCATGTTGATGGGGAAGTGCGCAAATATCATATAGGGATATTTTGGCCTTGGTTGTCTTCATATCTTCGATAAAATTTTATTCCAGAGCATGCTTTTCAATTTTTCTTGGAATTTTGCTTGTTTGTGAAGTGCAGGGGTGTTTGGATTTTGAGTAGGGGTGGGAGGAATTATTTCCCTGGGAGCAATGATGGTTTTCAATGGTAGAGGAGTGTTGGGTATTTCCCCTTTGATGTGAAGGTTTTAGTCTTTGGGCATATTTTTTGTGACCTGTGTATCCCTCACAAAAATCTCTTCAATCTATTCCTCATATGAATCTAGACACAAGTACGATAGAAACATAGTTGTTTCCTAAGTGGTATCCTCAATGGTTTCTTCCTTATTCACTTTCTTGGTCTGGTCATTGATGGTTTCTTACTGATCTAACAGTTGGTTGATGACTAAGGTCATGTAGTTGATCCATTGAGGANAGTACGATAGAAACATAGTTGTTTCCTAAGTGGTATCCTCAATGGTTTCTTCCTTATTCACTTTCTTGGTCTGGTCATTGATGGTTTCTTACTGATCTAACAGTTGGTTGATGACTAAGGTCATGTAGTTGATCCATTGAGGACAAGTTTTCTCATAATGTTTTTTCTGTTGATATGAACAAAAATTGTCCATGCCAAAATCATCCATATTTAATTTAATACTCGAGGTTTATGGTGGATTTGGTGGGTTATCATTTTTATTAAATAACGAACGAAAAGTTTTCTACTTTTAAGACCCTTCACCAACATTATACTTGAGTTCAAGCACTTCATTAGAAAGATTTTTTACTAGCTTGACCACACTTTCTAGATCCTTGGGATTGTTTTCAAGAGGTTTGGTCAAGAGTAAGGGTTTGTTTCCAGCTTCTTTAGTCTCTTCGACTGTAGGATGGATGCCTAAATAAAGTAGCTCTTTCTCAACCTCTTCTTCTTCCTCAAAATTCCAGGCTAATGTCATTTTTCCAACTTGCTTAACAAACATGCCTATAGAGGGATGTGATGTTGACGTATAATATTCTATAGTCAAAGGTTCTAGAGGAGAAACTTTAGTATTGAACTTATTGATGATATTTAGTGAAGAGTTGGTTAAATTCCTTTACCTTTTCTTTCTTCTCCATATTTAAGGCCATTATTTCCTTAAATAATGTGGCGGGAGTTTTCTCATCCCCAAACTTTCCAATGATTTTTTTTTTGAAATCATTCTAGTAGGTTATGGAGCCAGCCGATAGGTTAAAATACCATGTGGACGCCTTTTTCTTGAAATTGTGAGAGAAGAGTCTACAAACAACATATTCGTAATGGATTTCAAGGAGTTGAGTGGCTAAAAACAAATTATTTACATGGTATTTTGGTGATTAAGCTTTGTCCAAGTCAAACTTTGAGAGAAGTATTTATGGTCATTTGGGAAATTCAAGTGAAGGTCTAGGTAAGTTTAAATATCCTTGGGACATCCAAGGCATAACTATAGTCTGATTTCTAGCCATGTTATCTTCAGAATCATATCCTGAGTGTTCACTGTCAGAGTGGTGTTTCAAACCAGGAGGAGTAGGACCACGAGGTGTGGGAGGTATTTGGTCCAAAGGTATAGGTATTTCCTATAGAGCATTTTCGATCAAATCCTCCACAGATTTGACAAGAATATTGGATCATTTATGGAGTTGTATTACTCAAGTACCTCTTCTCCTAGGTAGTGTTAAATCTCTTGGTAGTCTTCCAATTAACTTGATGTATGAGCATGTGATGCGTAGAGTTTTAGCAAACTCCTTATTAGGGACAAGATACAAAGCTTTAATATTGGATTCTAGGCACGTGGAATCACTTTCAAATGTGGGGTTGGAATATTCAAAGGTTATATCCTAATCATAAGGAATATGGGGCATGCGTTGTTTGAATGGAATACTATCACATGAATGGTTGTGCATTTGTTGAAAAAGTTATGCTATCCATGCAAATCAGGGCCTCCTTCTAGCGCCAATTTTGTTGATGTGGCACAATTTTCCTTCAAAAGTAAGGGGTACTCCTCGATACATGGTCCCAATTAGACTATGTACCATTTGATTTAGGAGACCCATCCAGATTCTGGCCCATATGCCATTATTGTGTTTGAGGGGTGATTGCATGGTTGTAAATGAAAACTAACTAAGTGCATAAATAAAATCTAATCTAACCTATCCTAGATAGGAGCAACTACAGTAACCAAATGAGAAATTATTAATTAAAATAATTCACAAAAATAAATTATTCCAAGTAGTTATTAAGAAGAAAAAAGGTTATACAAGACATGCATATAGATAACATAACCAGATTAGTCTAAGTCATGAAATCACATACATAAGAAACTCATCATCTCATGAAAAAAGATAATAAAGAATAAGCAAAGATAAAATAACGATTTCGATTTGCAAAATAAAATTCTATAAGAAAAAGGACATTCTTACATCACATCTAAACAAAATATAGTTTTCTTAAAGTAGTTTATAACAAGCTACCATATACAAGAGTTCTTCTCTCTAACAAAATGGCCCTGAGGGATTCTCAATATTAATTCTCAAAGTAGTTTTCAAATACACAATGTTTGAATCTCCCCTTCAAAATGGGCCTCTTCCTCTACTTATAGTAGTTTGAGTAAATGTTTATAATGTCTTCTTGGATTCTTCAAGAAGAAGTTACAAGTCTCTTCAGCGTCCCCTTTTAAAATTTTGTTGACAACTGTTAGAATAGGACGAAGTCGATGGAAGTTGGAAAAAAGACAAAATAGAGGGTAGTTGTGAGAAATTTTGGATTTTCCATTTTGTCTTATTCACTTGTCTTTTCCCTCACGTAGGCTTTTGTTGGCACAAGGGCAGACCCAGGGTTCAATGCTTCAACAACACACCAACAAAACCCTAACTATAGGCCCTTTCGACAACACCTGCAAAGAAGGTGAAGTCTTACCCGAGGTATAAGAAGGGGGGTTACATGACACATGTGTATGTAACCAATATGGGACACAGATCTGTGATAACAACACTTCACAGAGTATTCTAGCAACACTTAGAAGGTGATATGCATTAGTTCATTATCTTCATTAACATCGCAGAACAAACCCTAATATGGATCGTCGCAGTAATGACAGATATTAAGCATTTCCACCACTTAGCACATAGCATTGAGTTAGATATAACATTAATTCATTTTTAAGTAAAGCACTAAGCATCAACATATATATATATATATATCATACATAATAATCAAAGCACTGAGCATATTCAAAACATAAACAATACAACACAAAAAAAACCAAAGACATAAGATATAAGTGGTTCACCTCAGTGTGGGGCTACGCCCACCAACTGCTTTATCTTATTTATTATTCTTCTAAATCTTACATTCACCTGCTCCTGTGAACTAAGCCAGAGAGCCTAGATTCGCACTAGATAGGAGATCTTCATACTAAGCACCAGATCCTCCTTCCCAAAATTATGTTAAGTCACAGAGCCAACTTCTCTATCGAGCACAAAGCCTTACATACACATTATGTTGCACAAAACAACTCAAAACTACTTGCACTTAGCCACTTCCCACTATCCCCTACTCTTCTACAATACATTCTTACTTATACTTTTACAATCGCTTACAAAAATACCTAAACATGGGAGAACCCATGGGCCGACATCCCATAACCCATTACAAAAACCCTAAAGAACCCCTTGATGGGTCCACATAGCCCACAAAATAAGTGACATCGTGATCTCAACTCTGCCTGGGTGCTTCATCTTCGACCATCCTGTGGAAGTTCAAAATTGGTCCAAACCTGACCAAGGTTTCCTCAAAACTTGGTCGAGGGCCAACAAGCCCCTAACACTCACCTCTGACTCGTCCCGAGTCACTTAGGTCTGGTAAATGTTGCTTGAGGCCTCGATCTTCACTCGAGCTGCATCGTGCTTCACCTAAGCCTCATGCTCAGCGAGCTCCTAGATCGTATGGTCTGTAATAGGCCCTTCCAGGCGTTGTTCCACTGTTTCAACCACTTGGTCCAATTTCGAGCCTTGTCCCTCAATTTATTTGAACACCTTGCAGACTTCATCCTGCACAGGTTGTAGATTCTACACAAATTCCATTACCTTTCCCTGGATGACAGTAATCTTCTACTACACCACGCACTGCTCTTGAAATCTCTTCATTCTTTCAACTGCGGTGAGTAGATTCATTTGCACCTACACAGAGAATGCATGTTGTTGTTCCTGATGTAACTAAGCTTCCAGTTTCCTTAGCTCAGGATATTTTGCGAGGCGTTCATAAGTTTGCATGCTTCTATCGCTCAACTGTTTGCACTCCAAGGTGACATGAGGGACATTATCCTTATTACTGTGTTCTTAGCGGCTTCCTCCCTCTGGTCATGCACCTCCTACGGGGTGCTCGGTACTGCTTGGATATCCAACTTCATTATCCTCGCTTGAAGCTGTTGGATGGTCTCAACAAGCTTCGCTACTTGAACCTAGACTGACTCATGTTCCTCCTGTGCCAAGCTTGACATAGAGTGATATGCTTTATTTACCACTTCTTTGACCATATTATACTCTATGAGCAATTGGTCCTTTTCTCTCTGTATATTTGCTTTGTCCTCCTAGAGCATTGCCCAAAAATCTTCTCTCTCACTTTCATATGCAGTTACACTATACCGCGCTACTCGTAATTTCTCTAAGACTTCATATTTCTCTTATTTCAAGGCTTCTATAGCCTTCTCCTTTTCTTCTTGGATTTTTTGAAGTCGAGCCTCTGTCGCATCTTCTAGTCTTCTCAATTGGGTTGGTTCATCCCCCAATTTTGCAATCTGTGACGAAGAAGGTGTAGTATGTATTGTGCGGACCAAATGAATGGCTTGATGTATTTCCTTCAGTTCCTTCTTGATCTTTCCATACAAATCCTTTTGCTTCGCTCCATATCTCTGCAATATGTCCTTGGAAGCATCCTCTATGGCTCTGCGGACCAAACTGATGTCGTCTTCTGTGAACGTTGCTTATAATTGGGGCTTACTGGCGTGTGTCTTCTTTCTTGCTAAAGGTTTCTGCGAAGAAAACTTCCTCTTCTGTGGCGTTATTGTTTCAGTAGGGAGATATTTCGGCGGTGTAGATTCACCTTCTCCTTTATTTTATCCTTCATCCCCTTCGTCTTTTCCATTTTCTTCGTCTCCTCCTCCTCCTAGTGAGCTAGATCCATTTTATTTAGAGGCACTATCCTCCTCATCAGTCCCTATATTCTGGACTTTTTCCTGCTTTTTCTTCTTCTTTGTCCCACTGGACTGTCGGATGTGCTCGACCCAGGTGACCATGGGGATTCCTATGGTGTTAGTGTTGGAGAGTTCTTCATCAACAACGGGTACAAGGAACTCCTTTGACCATTCCTTGGTTATCTACTCCATGTCCTCATCTGTTAGATTATAATATGACTGTAACTCTTCCTTGTTCTCATCTTTGGTGCAGTGATATAGATAAAATGTGGATCTAAACGAAACTTTGCTATCGATCTGTATTGGTGCAAGGTTCATGATGTCATGCGCAGAAATGACTCGATGGAAACCTTCATTTGTTGATAATATGCATGGAACACAACATTGGACTACCATTTCTTCGACATATCATTGGTGTACCACAAGGTAGAAAACTTAGTAGCCAACGAATCTGATGGTTCTATCTCTGGAAAGGTGGCTCCTTTAGGAATTTTCCAAGCGACAAATACAATCACAACGACCAGCTAGGTGAAGTGGAATTTGTATCCTAGATCCTAAGCTTCGCAATAGTATTTCTCAAGTTCATTGATGAGGTAACTCACCCAATTCATCTGCATGCCCTCCACACATCTTCCTGCAAGGTCCACCACGAACTCGATGACCTGTGTGGGGCGGTTCTTCCTTATGAGCTTGCTACCTATGAGTTGAAAAGTGAGGCGTGATGCACCATCCTGGAGAGAGGTTACCTTGTAACCTCACTTTCCTTTTTCGACTTTGTCGTAATTCTCCTTGATGTGCTATGTCATGTGTTTGTCACTTTAATTGCTTATTAATTAAACAATCAAGTGTTACATAAATTGTCAACCCAGGGAAGTCTGTTTATTTCAAAGGAAATCACACACTGTATATGCTCAATCTCAAAAGCAATCTATAGTTGTAGTAAAAGTACACTAATCACACCTTGCTTGAACAGACTGAAGTTCTACTTTGAATTATAGTAAAAGCAATCTATCTATTGTAGAGTTTTAAGATTCAAAAGGAAGTAACTATCAGAAGAATCATGGATTACATTAAGAAATAGCAATTTAAGAAAAAGGAACTTTTCAGCACACTGCAACGAAGATTAACTATTCTATAATAGAGAATAGGACCCTATTCCCCAAAGTAGGAATCTTCAGCATCTGTTTCTGACTATCACACTTTCATAAACTCATCAAACAGAATCAACAATCAGAATGATTAACAATTACCGAAGACTAACTATTCTGTAACAGAGAACATGACCCTATTCCCCAAAGCAGGAATCTTCAACACCTGTCTCTGATTATCACACTTTCATAAACTTGGAATTACTAATCAAAATGATTAACAATTACCTAGGAATGAATTGTATGAAAACAATGTAACAATCAGTGGAAACAAAGTTTCAGCAAAACAGAGTTTTAACAAGGTATGAATAAAAACAATACTAACATACTACAGGAACTAATGGGTGAATCTTGTGAGGAAGGTGGGCCCTTTCCTTCTCACAAGATTCCCCAGAAATGAAGGAAACTAAGGAGAAATGCTCAGAATGATTTTTTATTCATTTGTCAAATGTGTCAAGTTACAATATCCAGCGTGAACTCGCTCCTTCTCTCTGATTTGTTTCTAACTAAGACTCTCGTAATCCCCCTCTAATGTTGATTTCTCACTATTTAAAGAGGGGAATCCTATTAATACAATTGATCATAAAATTACATGTGTACATACAAATCCTATTCTAATTCTGATCTAATCTTCTATGCTGGAATAGGATATTCTGATCTCCCTTAGCAAAATGTTGTTACAGTAGTTAGAATGGTGTTGGCTTGAGGTGCAGTTGTTGCGGCCAGTGTAACAACTTCTTTATTTATCTTCTTGTTACTGTTGTTTGTATACTGTTTCAGCATCTCAAATCACAGACTGTTTTAGCAATGGGATTTGCATCATGTTTGACTATTTCAACAACGTGGTCTCAAGCAACAGCGATGGTTGGTGCTGGCTTAAGGTACGACTATTGTGGCTAGTGTAACAACTCCTTATTGTTACTGCTGTGTGAAATTTTGTTTTAGAATCGCAAATCACGGACTATTTCAGCAACGGGATTTGCATGTTGTTTAACTGTTTCAGCAATGGGTCTTCAAGCAACAAAAGTGTATAATCTGCAGTTCAAACTATTTCAGCAACTATATATTTCTGATCGATGGCTAAGTATGAGAGTAATGTAAAATTACATGTAAAACAAATTAAACATATAGCAAAGAGAAGAAATGTTATATACCTTTGGAAAAATAGGTTAAGGTGATAATGTAGGCTTAAATGTGAGTGGGAAAAGGATGTAATGATAGCAAAAAGTATGAACAAAAAGGTACATTATAGGGTCTTAACATCCCCCCCAACTAAAAAGGTTGCATGTCCTCAGGCAACTTCAATCTGAATCAGAATCTGGATACCGACTCTGGGCGTGCAAATTACTTAAGCAGTAGCCGTGGAAAGTGTTGTCTATTGGAGCTCTGAATCCTTGAATGCGTTGTAGCCTTTGCCAAGCTGTTGTTTCAACTTTCTTGGGAAACTTATGATGAACTTGATATTTCTCTGCTGGCATCCACAGAATAGGAAAATGGAACTAATAACCTATTCAGTTTTTAGCACATTGCTGGACACATTTGATGTAACTTGGTACCTGGGAGATTGCTGTCTCAAGATTGGTAGGACTAAAGGGATTGTGCTCCTGCCTTTTCTTAGAATATTGTTTCCAAAACATGTTATTTGCTTCTAGGGCAGCAGTCTCTGTGGATTTAATAAACTGTTTGCAACCCTAAAGTATTGTTTCCTGTAGTTGCCTTATGTATTGAGTCATCTCTGGTTTCTTCAAAAATTTGTAATATTCTGCAACAAAGGTGGTAGCGTTCTATGGTTCTGGCCATATCCAGAGGAGACAATTATCTTCATTGTTCTTGGTAGCTAGAAAATCATTCTGCCACAAAATCTGATTGTTAAGAAGGAAGTGAATGCCCGAATCTGGATGTCACCGACAAGAGGGTTAAGGTTAAGCTGTCGGTTCTCAGGGATGGCCTCATTATGAAGATATAGCTCACATAGTAGGTGTTGATCAATAGTAGAGGCTTTTGCAAAAGTTTTAACAAAATCTGCTGGATTGAACACTGCATGGGGTCTGCTTTCTTTGATTGATTTAATCTAAAAAAATGTAAGTTGTTTTATGAGGAAAAGAGAGTAATTTGAGGAAGGTTTCCTTGCAGCCAACAATTTTTGTGCCAAATCAAACATCATGATCAATTTGCCTTTCAACTCTTCAATCTGCTTCTTGTGGGCATGAGATTCTTGGCGTGTTTGCTCCAAAGCTTCCCAATTTGAATCGATGTGGTTCAACCACAGTAGTCTGTGCTCCTGCAGACTTTTGTCCTGTATAATAGCAAACTCCTTTTTCCATTTGTCCATTATTTCTTGCTCATTCCATTGTTGAGTTTGTGTTTTAGCATCGAAAGTGGTAGGCTGAGGTAGGGTCTGAGTGGCTTGTTCCACAAGAGTAGAGGTACTGGTTTTGCTAGGAGGGGCAGCTTCATCAATAGGTAGAGTTTTTGTTTCAACATCATCAGTGGTAGGCCATGGTAGAGTCTGAGTGGACTGTTCCACAAAAGTAGGGGTAGATTCATCAATAGGTAGTGTTTGTACAACTTTACTAATAAAAACAGGGGTTTCATATGTAGCAGTTGTTGTAGGACAGGGTTCATTTTGAATTTTGGAAGGTCCTACTGGTTCTTGTGTAACAATAGGGTGTTCTTCTTCTTTAACTGCAAAAGTCGTAGGTGCGGGGGAAGCTCCAGGCATTGGAATTTGAACTATTTTGTAACCTGGTTGATAATAAATGTCCCCGCATTGACTGCACATATACTCTCTACACTGTTCATCTTTTGTGTTTTCCTCTGTCATGGCTACTATGCGAGCCAAGGTATACAATTTAAGTTCCCTATCATAGGCTTCCTTTACTATTACCAGTTCTTTCTTGTAGGCTTCCAGTTCATATCTTAGGAACTCGTTCTCTTGTAAGAGAGAGGCCATTGTTGGTTCTGGTTGTTGATATTTCATGGGTGTATCAAGAGGGGTGACTGGTTTTTGTGTAATAGTCACAACCGTAATAGTTGGTTCTTGTGGAGCAACTACAAAATTAGCAGTTGATTCTTGTGTTTCAGCTTCTTGATGTAAATAAATTAATGTTGCGGCACCCTGGGCATTTGATTCTTGTATTTCAGGAACAAAATCAACAAATGGTTCTTGTGTTTCAGCTGTATATGGTTCTTGTGTAACAACTATAGCTGGTTCTTGTGTTTCAGCTACTGAATGAGTAGCTGGTTCTTGTGTTTCAGCTACTGAATGAGTAGCTGGTTCTTGTGTTTCAGCTACTGAATGAGTAGCTGGTTCTTGTGTTTTAGCTACTGAATGAGTAGTTGGTTCTTGTGTTTCAACTACTTGATTTAAAGAAATTGATGTCGCAACACCTTGGGCCTCTGGTTCTTGTGTTTCAATGCCCATGGGTTGAGCAGGTAAAAATTCTGAGATTTGGGAGGGTGGAGGTGTTTGGGATTTTAGCAAGATGGGTTGGGGGTTTAGGGCAGTGGCAGTAGTGGTTGCTCTTGTTGAAGTCCTCGTTCATTGTTTTTGGTAAAAAGGAAGGAAAAGTAGGAATTTGCTTCTTTCTTTTGCGTGTGGGTTTTTCCTCAGTGATGGGGCAGGGAGGGTTATCAGGTTTATCTACTTCATAATCATCACTAAGGATATAGACAGTAGGAGTAGATGATTTTGGTAAGTTTTGAGGTGGACTTGGTATGGTAGGAGGGTTAATTGAATAAATTGGATCTGTGGGCAGATTGATAGGTATTTCCGGAGGGTCAGGAAGGTTTTGTGGTTGTTCTTCATGAGAATTTTTAGGATGTTCAATAGATTCCTGAGGGTTTATGGGTGGATTGTTTAGGGGAAGGTTTTGTTGAGAAAAACCCTTTTGTATGAGTAGTTGAATGAGACGGTGATGGGTGAGAGAAAGGGCGAGATTTTTAGCTTGTTTGCAATAATGTGACATGTTTCTAAGACATCTGAGCAGATAGTAAGGAATATTGACCAGTCTAGCATGTCGTAAATGAGATAACAAGAAAAAATCATACTGGTAGACTACCTGGTATCGGCCTTCACAGGTGAGATAGTTCTTGACAAAATCTGTAACTTTCGGTCAAGGAGGCGACAACGAGCTAAGTCGAACACCCCGACCTTTAGGTTCAACTTGTTCTCCTGGCAAGAGAAAATCCTGCTGGGCATTAATGATAATGTGTTTGCGGCTAAACCAGTGAATGACCATGACGGGAAGACCCGAAACCTATTCTATATCATCCTCTGTGTCTGGAATCCTAACCCCTTGAACAATAGAATGGTCTTGTTGAAGATTATGAGCAAATTGAAGAACCTGTTGTTGATCAAATCCCTGGAGCCTCTAAAAATAACCCAGCCAGCCTGCCTGTTGAAAGATTTGATAAACTTCTGGATACAATTCTAGCAGGGCTGTCGTGGTGGGTTCGTATTGTATAACAGGGCCTCCCATAGCTAACAACTCAGTAAAATGCACAGTCAGAGAGTCAAGTAACCGCTTCTAAACAGAGTAAGTTTTGCGGGTGAAGGCATGCAAATGGTGGTGAAAACAAACAAAATGATGGGT